>JAQFZG010004124.1:0-12312 GCA_034695465.1 Entomobrya nicoleti | reverse complement strand
CCCGTGGATTCCCTTCTTTTTCCCGTGGATTCCCTTCTTTTTCCCGTGGATTCCCTTCTTTTTCCCGTGGATTCCCTGCATTTCACCTCTGTTCCCGTCGATCCCCTTCTGTTTCCTTTGAATCTTAAATCTGACTTCAAATTCTCTACGTGTCAAATTACCTTTAGATCGTATTTCAGCTTTTTAATTTGCGCGACTTTTGGAATACCTTGAGGTCAAGGGTCAACCTTAATATGCCAATCGCAATGTTGGTACCATGGGAGCTCATTGCAAAAAACAGAACTCCAAAAAATCTTCACCGTTGAGTTATAGCGAAAGGGCCTATGACCTATATAATTTTTGAGATAGATTACGTAATGTCTGGGTGGATTACGTAATATTTGGGGTCGATTGCGCAATTTCTGGGGTGGATTACGTAATGTTTGGGGTCGATTACGTAATGTCGGGTCGATTACGTAATGTTTGGGGTGGATTACGCAATGTCTAGGATCGATTACGTAATGTTTGGGATCAATTACGTATTGTTTGGGATCGATTACGTGATGTCTGGGATCGATTACGTGATGTCTGGGATCGATTACGTGATGTCTGGGGTCGATTACGTAATGTTTGGAATCGATTACGTATTGTCTGGGGTCGATTACGTAATCTCTTGGGTGGATTACGTTATGTATGGGGTTAATAAGTAATGTTTGGGGTTGATTGCGTAATGTTCGGGGTCATTTGGGGAAAGTTACGACATATTTGCGGGTATCTATTGGTACAATAAACAAATTGCCATTTTAAAAACATGAGACCGTTAATCGACCGTTACTCCCGTAACGGTCA
The DNA here is from genome assembly GCA_034695465.1 of Entomobrya nicoleti. Lineage (NCBI taxonomy): Eukaryota > Metazoa > Arthropoda > Collembola > Entomobryomorpha > Entomobryidae > Entomobrya > Entomobrya nicoleti. Next base: position 11,484 of record JAQFZG010004124.1, on the reverse strand, counting down.
ACCAAATTGGCTGGTTAACGAACTTGACCGAGCTATTATGGTCAATAGTAATCGATTAGTGAAAACCGAATTTAAAATAAAAAAGGTAGAGAGGATACGGACGGTCGGATACACGGAACTAACGAACACTATACGTGCACTGTATTTCGATAAGGATTCAAGAATCCTAACAATTCCTAGGCAAAGATATATTGGGCGACAGACAGTTTGCATTACGTCATAATAGCATGCACGCTGCAATGCAATGCAATTCTGGAACGGACGGGTACACTAACGTACTCACATCCTATTTTGTTAAAGGAGCTCGAGCATGTTAACAGCTCGTCATCTACATCTCAACCTACCATGCATTTCAAATACAATTTCTGAAAAAAGTACACTTTTTCAATGATTTTTTAAAATATGAAGAAGACACAATTTGAGGTCAAAATTTATCATTGCATCCCCACAATCGCATGTAGAGTCATTAAAAAAATATTTGAACACTTAAAAATGCTTCGTTTTGGCTGAAAAGGGATCCAACAGAAGCCAAGATTTGAACCCCAGATTGCTAATTTGCATATTGCAACTTTATAGAATAAGATATTGGGATATGGAATGATTTTAATTGAGCAAAATTAAATTAAAGTTTATATGTTCAACCATTTAGGTTGTGTCATTGTCCACTCACATCACACACAACATTTTGAATTTACCGCCAGTCGTTTCTCGTCCTGGTTTCGTTTTGTCTTATTTTTTCCACGACGCGACGACGGAGGCTTTTCACTTTTATGCAAAACAAGTAGATAGGCAAATTGAAAATTGACGAAGCACCAAGTCTTTTCCTGTTTAAGGTAGCTAGCTATTCATGCGATGTTGTAAAATGTCAACTGTGGTGTGTGTGTGGCAAAGTGGCAATGCATGCCAATGCCAAGCAGCAGACAGGCTTGTCTTTTGTACATGTTTCGTCCTGTCATGTCGGTCATTCCGGCCAGTCGACGTCGACACCATTACGTGTATGTTATGTCATTCCAAATTCTTAATTTGTTGTACTCTAATGATTACGTAAATAGCCGTACGTATTTGGTTAAATTAGAAAGTTGAATATTGCTTTGAGTGAATTAATTACGTAAAGTAAAAATATTTAGTTAATGAGTAGAAAAGAAACTTACACGTCATTTTTGTTTACTACTTTTTTTCGTTAGTTTTCAGTCAGCTGATTGCTTTTTTTGTTATTTTTTTTTGATTGGAATAGAATCTGCGAAACTGGAAAGCTAATTTGAATATCTTGGAAATTAGCTGTTAAACCCTTTTCAAACAATTAGACGGTTGACCAACTACCACATACCAAAATGTCTGGCCGATACAATAGACTAATGAAGACTTCAGACGTACTTGACTCAGCGGTAAATAAATATACCAAAACCACTTTTATTTTTGGAGAGCATGTTAACGTTAACTGGTCCCTTTGTTATCAGCTTAATTAATTGTTTCATTAAAATATTTTCTAGTCCCCTGCCTCCTCTTCAGAGGATGATGACACGATCCCTCAACCAGGATCCGTAACTCTTCGGAATCGGAATACCTCAAACCGTACCGTTCGGTATGCCACGACCAAGGTGCCCGGTGCCCGTCGTGGTCCCACCAAAAGATTAGTGAAGACTTCAGCATCAGTACATGATTTAACGATAAACATATTTATTGGAGCATGTTACCACATTTTGTATCTTAAATAGTTAAGTAAGATGCTCATTTAAAACTTTTTAAATTACTTTTCCAGCCCTCTTCCTCTTCAGAAGACAACGTGAACACCCAATCCTCCTCAGATGAGTTCCAGCCTTCTTCCGACGACTTACAGTCCTCTTCCTCATCAGACGACTTCACACCATCTTCCTCATCAGATGAATCGAAGCCATCTTCAGATTCAGACTCCAAGTTCTCCAATTCATCAGATAACTCCAAATCCTCTTCAGACGACAACGTTATTCCGAAAGCCAAGTCTGTACCTCGGGCTACCTCTCACCTTGCCTTTCGATCTGCCAATGCTACCAACCCGACCCCATCAGCCCCATACAAAAGACCACGAAAAACTTCAGCTTTACTCCCCGACACCACGGTAAAAAACATAATGCTAACTTTCTACTTTAAAATTGATTTCTACAGTTAACAGTTAACCATTAAAAGTAATCCACTCATTTTTTTGTCTAGTCTTCAGACGATGATGACTCAATACCTATCCCCAAACCTCGGCGAGGAGCCTCCTCCTCCGGGGACACTGGATCATCAAACCGCTTCCCAAAAGCCAAAACAGCAGTGGCAGTCAAACCTACACCATCAGTTTCAATGAAACGAAGCCTCTCAGTCTCAGTGTCACCCGTGGTGGTGGTGGGAGGACCCCCACCCCCATATCCACCAAGGAAGATAGCCAAGATTAGCCCAGTTACAATTCCCAATCCCTCTAATAATCAGATGAACAATTCTTTCATCTATGCTGGCCGACCAGTAAGTCAAGCAAAGGCAGAAAAAAACTATAATTCCAACTTTTTAATTAACATTACGAAAGTATCACACTAATTAATCTTTTAACTCTAATAGCTGACTATACCAACAAGTTCAATGAACATTGCACCACCTGTGCCTCCACTTCTTGCACTACCACCGCCCCTTGTTCTAAAACCAAGTCGTCCAATATTTGTCCAAGTGCAATCTTCGTCTTCAACTACTCCGTCGTCCTCCACCGTGTACTGGCATCCTCCACCCACCGCGACCACCTCCAGATCCATCAACCCAGTCAGCCTCATATGTGCCAAAATTCTCAAGGAAATCAGCCCCACCGACTTCACAGATGAATTTCTTCAGTCTGGTGACTTCCAAGCTAAACTCCTCGCCCCAATTGATTCCTCATTTACCCTAATTTCTGAATACATCACCAACAGCCAAGCACATCCCGGCTTCATTGTCAATCTACAACATGTTCTAGAAATAAACCGGCTATCTGAGAATCCCCCTCCTTCAAACTCCTCCGACCCTCCCAAGTTTACTATGATGCTTTGGCATGGCACCAAACCCCAGTATGTGGCCGCCATTCTGAAAAATGGTTTTCGATGTCCAGCGACCGGAAATCAAATGTTTGGACAGGGTGTCTACTTTGCAGATCGGGTTTCCAAAAGTGGTCAGTACTGTGGTCAGTTGACCGGTGTGAGGCCGAGGCATGGGGAGGTGGGCTACTTGTTTTTGTGCGAGGTTGTGATTGGGAAGAGCTACAATGCGAGGCTGGCCAAACAAACTTATAAGGCAGTGCCCACAGCCACTCGGAGGAATGGGAGTGTGATGACCTTTGATAGTGTGATGTGCACGGGAGGAAGTGTTCCTGATCGGAGTTTACAGAAGGAAATTGATGGTGTGACTTGGCCGCTGGGACCGACTGTGACAAATACAAAGTTTCAGAACTACACGGTATTGTACAATGAGTATATTGTTTATGACCCGGAAAGGATTAAGATTAGATTTTTGGTTAAAGTTGTTTTTGGTTAAAGAGCAGATTTAATTATAAATTAAGTTGTGGTTTTTGAGAAGGTTAGGTAGCTTTTGAATGAATTATGATTACAAAGCCTGTATGAAAATTAAATTGGGTTTAAAGTAATTAGTCGTAGATTTTATCTTTAAAAATAAGTTGAAGTTGTGACTTTTGACAAATAGATTGATTTTTTTTGGTAATTTTTGTGTTGTTACTTGTATGTGTAAAAATACTGAAAAATGAATCATCAAGTTGATGAACAAATTTATGTTAATGAAATAAATTGGAAAACATTTCTTGAATAACCTGTTCTTTCACGCACCTTCAAACTTTGTTCTCTTTGCTGGATTTAAGCGACTCAACAAAATAAACTCAACATTGGCATTCGACTATAAACACTTTTTCCAATATGGAATATATCATTTTTTCGTTTTTGATTTGTAAAGTCTACAAGTTTCGTAAAGTTACAAAAAATCAAAAAATATTAATCTCGTTCATTGTCAAGTTTTCGTTAACTGACAATTGAACTGCTGATTGTTGAAAAGATTAGTGATAAAATGAAGCCGTGCTTTCAGCCAAGTGGTTCTTCTTGTGATCCCAAGAATTTTTTCGTGGAGTCCAGTTACCTTCGCAGTTTGTTCCCTGAAGAGGTACTAATTAATGAGTCAATTTTATGTAGTTAGTGGTGGTGATAAAACAATTATATATATTTTTTTTTTTAATTATCCCATTCTTCCTGTATTTATTTTTAAAGGTTTGGGTAGAAATCCTCAACTGGGTTAAGCTACTCAGTCCTCAAGATCTTGAAAACTGGTCTAACAGCTCGCCATATTTTCGCCACCTTCTCAAAGACCAACGAGTGTCCTTTCTGTTTCCAAAGGTTTTCCAGATTTTGGCCCCAAAGTATGAACAGCATTACCCAGCTGACCCTGACCCGCTTAAGGGAAACTGCTACAGAGAAGATGATGACGAAGATGAGAATGTTCATGAGCTAACTGGGATCATGAAGTGTCGTTTAGTATGCCGTTCCTGGAACAAGGCAATTCAAGATTATTATGAAGATCCAACCAAGTCCTCCGGAGGGGCCTCTCACTTTGATATGAAATATGACCAAGATCGGATTCAATTCTATGACCCGGAAAGGTACCTTTTTTACAAAAATTGCATGCATTAAATTTAATTAAAACGGAATCTAATTTTAAATATAATTTTTTGACATTATTTATTTTTTAAGATGGAAAACTTGCCGATTTGAATGTTTCGAACCGGAGGAAACTTCACCACGTCGGTTTTTTGAGCATTTTGAGAAGACTCACTATTTACAAAAGAATCCTTTCATGGGAAGATCTGTAACAATTCAAGATTATCTTACTCCAGCTGAGGAAGACGAGGAAGACATGCAAATGTTTCTTAGTGGACTGGATCACGTTCTCAGAAGTTATGGAGAGGAAGTCTGGTACTGCAAAATTAGGATAGATGAAGGCGAAGCTGACCTCCTCGATCCCCAAGATTATCCCCATTTCTATTTAAAATTGAAAGAGTGGCTAAGCCGGATGCCGAATTTGAGGAGCCTCAAAATTGTACAAGAAATTCCGAAAGGAAAAGATGAATGGAATTGTTTGGAACCTTTGAATGATTTCATGCTTCCTTTGGCAAATGAAATGAGGGAAAATCCTCTGCCGAAATTGGGAAAGCTGGAGTTTCTTACCGTTGAAAATTTAGTGGCTCCCATATTCAATCAGCTGATTCATCAAAACGGCGGCCATATTTCTGGGTTGGAAATGGAAAGGGATGAAGCTCACGAGAAAGCGTATAAATACGACTTGGATTACGTTTTGTCCGGGATGCCCAAGCTAAAGCGTTTGGGCATTCACTCGTTTACGGAGGAAGAGCTTACCAAGTTGGAGGAGGGTGGTGGTCTGCGACGGTTACACTTGGAAACATTCCAGCTGACTGATCACAATGGATTTCCATTTTCTTGGGGAAGCTTAATGAATGTGGTGAATGGGTTAGGTGAAAGTGGCACACTAACCGATTTGGTACTGGAGCTCCCTTTTGTTGGGAATAAGAAAGAAAGGGATATCTTGGAACTGACCGAAAGGGACGATGTAGTGGCTAATCTGAGAAATGTGGAGCGTTTCGTGATATTTATGGGAAGACCATTCCATTTTGATTGGCTACTGCCGATGAAATACACTTTGAGGCAGTTGGAATTGGTGTTTCCTCCGTATTTTAATAGGGTAAAGGGATATGAAGAGGTGTATAGTTTTACGCAACAGTCGAAAATAGTGAAGGGTCTTTGGGCGATTTTTGGGAATTTGGAGGTAATCAAAATTGGAATGGGCTACTTGACGGACTATGAGGAATGGAATGAGTTGGAGAGGGGTACAGTAATTTCGATGGAGTAAAGGATATGTTCGATTGATGTTCCAGTGAAAAAAAGATTAGCTATGGAAGGAAATTTTTTGTGAATGATGAATTTGTGTAGATGTAAAATGTAAATTAATCATTTAATAAATTTCACTCAACGCAACGTAATGAATAAAAAATTTCTTAATTGATAAGCAAACTGTTCACAAAATTTAAATGGCAACACTGATAAACCATAAATAAAATAGCAAAAGGAATGGAAGTTGAATTAATTGGGTTGCTTTGAAATTTATTGCGGTATTACCGAAACGGTAATAAAAGAATCACACTTAAGGTAACTTTTCCATAAGACCGATAAACAACATTTTGTAGTGTGTCATTCAAATGTGGCTAATAATTTTCATTACTAGACCATAACGGTTTAATTGAGCATAAAAGGTTCAAGTTATTGAAATTAAATTAGGAAATATGAAAATTTGATAGAGTTGGAATTTAAGTGGAAACCCTTTTTCCAATTTTTTTTTAACAAGCTAAATATGGTAATTGCTAAATTATCGGTTTCTCCAGTTACCCTGTAAAAAACATTGCCCATTACCCTAATTGTCAGCACTTATTTCATCGTAATAAATCTAAAGAACGAGTAATGATTTCATTTTGAAAGCTGTTAAAAATGCAAATGAAAGCGTACAAAGTAGAAGAACATAAATAAATCGTGATGGCGTTCTGTTAAATTGAGCGTACCAAAAAAAACTGGGAACTGTTGCACATACATCGTCAATTTGATATGCTCCATCTTTTGATAACTCTTTCATCACTTGGCAACTTACTTTGGAAACTCAAACGGTAGAGCTACTCATGGAAATTAACCGATGGAATGATTTCAAAGGGCCCAGAATGGCCAACTTTATTTTCGTCAAAACTCTAATTGAAGTTCGACAAAGGGATCGAAAATCAAATTTGTTTCTATTCTGGAGAGTCGCATTAAATCTACTGTACTATATTGGAGCAACCCCGTACAAATTCAAGTATTGTGAAAATCGCGGGCATTGGTTTGCAAAAACTACTAAGTTAAATAAGGTACTATATGCTCAATACAAATTTACCTGTAGCAATAAAAAAAATTATCATAGAATCATTTTTTTAAAAACAATTATTTAATTAATTAATTAATCTTAAATTTACTTAAATATCATATGACAGATTGTATCAATTTTCTTCGCCTGGATTCCCTTTTGCCTTAATGAATACACCCATTTACTTGAAGACTTTGAGCATTATTTCAGCCAGGATAAGCCATCCGCAAAGGCATATTTTACGTTTTTCAATGCACTATTTTTAAAGTTCATGTACATTTTATGTTTTCGTGCATTATATTTTCGACCAACACAATTAACAGAAATGTTTAACCAAATTTATAAGAATAGATTGATAAGCCAAGTTTCCACAAAGAACTCCAGAAAAAGATGGGGAAAATGTTTGCTTTACATACACGTCCTCTTAGTATTTTTTGGTCGTTTTCTACTTCAACTCATGTGGTTTATAGATGTCGTGATTCTGAATAAGAACCAAATTGGAAATCCGAGCGCGAATATATGTGACGTTTTGGTAATTCGTGGTTATCGTAGGTTCCATCTTCAAGAAATATGCACCGATGATAAAGCGACAGATTATTTGTTTGCTATTCTTGAATGTTGGATTCTAAGCATTTCTCGTTGTATATGGACATGCATGCTTATAATTTACGCTGTTTTAGTTCCTATAACCCTTTGGATTACAACACAAACGTTTCAAAAATCATTTCAATCTTTTGATCTACAAAGCCAAGATACAGTAAAAGAGAGACCAATTTGTAATGTATCTCAAATGTTCGAAAATTTGAAGGATATGTCAAAATCAATAAATGAAGTTTGGTCGAATATATGCCTTATTTGGATTCTTCACATGTTTACAAAGTATGCATTCAACATGACTAATGCAATTCTCGTAGGAAGTACAGTTTACATTCATGCCATTGTGGGAGCAATACTTGATACTCTTACGTGGGGTGTAGCTTTGTTCGTATCCGGAGATGTGTACTGTATGGTAAGTTATATTTTTACTAAGAAACGTTGATAAGAGTATTTGGTATAGTTATGAGAATGTTTTACAATAGATTGAGAATTTCAAAGAATGGCTGACAGAGCCAAATAATTGGGCAAAATTTAAGGATCCAAAAGATAAGGATGAACTTCGGAGGATTTTGACGCAACTGAATTCATCTCCTGTGGGTATTGGTGAATCTGGTGTTTATAAGTTTACGTATATGTTTACTGCGCAGGTGAGAATGAATTATGCTTTGCTACATACATATATATGTATACATATTTATGTGTCTGTTATATTTATTTCAGGTGTTCGTCGTAAGCATAACGCTGTTTGTTGTCAGCTTTGACAACTGAATATAAAAAGCTAAGGTCACATGAAAAAATTATTATTGGTCTAATTAAACTGCATTCATTGAAGAAATACAACAGGATGTTCAATCGAAATTTTTATTTTATTAATATTTACATTTGTCAAGAATGATAAATAAATTGAAATATTTATTTTGGTCTGTTCCGCTTAAATGACATATTTCATTCATATTTCATAATGCAAACTATATGTTTTTTAATTAAAATTAACTCAACAACTCGGTCTTTCAGTGTGGGCTGACATAATCTACCTGAAACTGTCTGTCAATAGTAACAAGAGAACGACATTGAATTTTCAGAGGCTTACTCGACTTTGCCCTTGTCAACTTTTTCTCAGGCCTTCCAAGTAATACTCTGCGAGATTATGAGCCTATTTTACGGAGGGTAAGCGAGTAAGGTAAAGTTGTAAATGACGTAACATATGTATGTTGTAAATAAGCATATATTTTTTAGATTAGAACTTTTAGTGCTAATCATATACAAATACATACGTTTTGTCGCTGTCGCTTCTAAGATGGATTTTCCATTTTTATAATGATGTAAGAAAGACAAATGGAATTAAACTGACTTCTGCTTTATTATTCTTTGGAATTTATGTACGTATTAAATCTAATACTATGAAAAAATCATAATGCATACTCGGAAGTTTACAACATATATGTCCTTTAAATTTTTATTGGTAAAAATTACACGTTAGTAAGAATGCTTTTTTAAAGTTAGACATATATACGGTTTTGGTTAGTTAATTAATCTTATGATCCCGAAGCAATATTTTACATTTGTTTTACATGCTATCCATCATAAACCCACTAAATGACTTCTAAGTGGTATGGCTACAAACAAAACGTAATCAATCAAAGCAAGTAAATAAGCTGAGTGATGACTTTAATGAAAAATATGACGAAAAAGAAAATCCCCAAAAGCAAACAGAGACAAACACGCTCGAATAAGCAAACAAAGTAAGCCGTCATTCATATTGTCAAATATTTCCTCCTTTGTCTATTTCTCTACTGGTTTCCCATAATACATTCAAAGTAATCGTTTGATGATTTAAGCAGACACGCAAGAAAGATGACTGAGAACAACCACAAAACTAACAAAAAAGTCCACAATGAAAAAACAATGAAACAAACGTAGTCAAAATTAATGTAGTATCTTTCGTAATGAATTAACAAAAAACTGACCGCACAATGACAAAAGTAACAAGGAAATCCTTTTTATTTATAGTGCAAATACATGACGCTAAACCGTAATTTTTTTAAAAATAAAATGTATTTAATAAAACGTTAACAATTTAAGCTTGTGTGCATGAACAAATCAAAGGTCAGGTTTTGATTTAGGGAACTACGGCTTTTATATTTATTTGTAATATCATGAAACTCTAGACTTCCCTATGTTCAATTTACGTAATACTTTGCGTAACATAAGTAATGTAAATGTTTTCTCTGATTCTATTCCAAAAATAAATAATTGTGTACGGTAAATCATTTTTGTATTGAATAGTTAGTAGCCAATTTAAATAACTGTAGTTAAATTACTATTCCATTAAAAATGTCGATATTTAATATAACTAGTTCGACGACGACAGTAGTACAATCAGAAGAATTCACAAAGTTAACGTTAACAGAAAATACTAACACATTTGAAAATGAAAGTTTGGACTATAGCACCACTTTCAATTCCAACTATGACTACGAAATTGAAGTGTCTTGGACCACCTGGGAAATCATCCTTGCCACCATTCCAATGATCCTGCTTATCATTGAAATAATTTTGGGAAATCTGCTAGTCATCATTTCAATTCTTACACAGACTTCCCTTCGGATTCCCTCAAATATCTACATTCTATCTCTAGCCATTGCTGATTTGGCTGTTGGAGTGTTTATTTTACCACTCAACATAACCGATATGATTAAAGGCTGGATCTTTGGAAAAGTTTTGTGCAAAATTTGGCTAACTTTGGATGTTACTCTGTGTGCTACTTCAATTCTACACATTTCTGCTATAGCTGTGGACCGATTTCGAATTATCAACGAGGGAATCTCCTATGCCCAATCCCAAACAATTAGGATGTCGCTTTTAGTATGCAGTTGTTTATGGATAATTGGTTTATGGATAGCTTCCGCTCCGGTTCTCGGATGGAACGACTGGGATTGGGAGGACATACCTTCAGACGCTCCAAAAATAACTTGTGCTCATACCCGCAAGCTGGGATTTGTAATATATTCTGTTGTTGGCGCCGTCTTTATTCCTGCAATAATTATGATTGCTTTGTATTTCCGAATATATTCGCTAATTCAGAATAAATTACGTGAAAGGGCGAAATTGGCTTGTGTCGCCGCTAGTCGGAGATCAAGGTTAAAACTTAAAAAATGCAGTGTAGTGGAGAGAAGTATTCCTGAAATAAATGAATCAGAGAACGATACGGAAATGTTTTCTTTAAAAGATGGGACAAAGGAACCCCTGACCTCTGACAAATCGAGTGACTCGGTGGTAAATGGTTCTAATGTTTTCAAAAAAGAAAAGAAGTATTCTCAACAAATTGAAAAGATTTTAAAGGATAAACTGAAAATATCCCTGACAAAGGAACATAAAGCAGCAAAAACTCTTGGATTTATTATTGGTGCTTTTTTAATTTGTTGGACGCCATTCACTTTAATTTATATTGCGAGTGCGATATTGCTTCAGGTTTATCAGGTTGAAGTGATTCCGTTTTGGTTATTTCAAACGGTCAGTTGGCTGGGTTTTCTGAATTCTGGATTAAATCCCATTATCTACACTGTGTATAGTCCTGATTTTCGGAGGGCATTTAAAATTATTTTGAACAAATTGTATTGCATAAAATAGGCAATAAATGTGATTTATTGTAAGCGGTTTATTTGAGATATCCATATATGTACATAATATGTCAAGAATAAATAAAAATATCGAAGTCAAATTTTCATCGGTTTATTAATTAATGCGTACGTTAAAAAATATTTAAGGAAATGTTACGATATGTTTGTATTTATTTAAATTTAAATCTATTAAAATAGCATAAACCATAAAGCCATAAAAGTTTTATTGTAAAAATTCAACAATGGAGTTAAATAAATAAACCCGCTGTAATAGCGATCATAACGACGGAGCTGAAACGATTCGATACATGATAATGATTAACATTGT
>JAQFZG010004123.1:0-12314 GCA_034695465.1 Entomobrya nicoleti | reverse complement strand
TAGAAATTGATTATTTGTTAATGTATCTTAATAAGGATTTTTTGCCTTTGAAAATCTATTTATAGATAGCCTTTTTAAGTATGAAAATTCGTACCGTTTTTTAACTTAACACGTGTACATAAAATATCTAAGCAAAAACTTTACACAACGTTTATGAAAATGCACATTTAAAAGGAATGTTTTACGCTATTATTTGTTGTGGTTTGAAAGGGTTCAGGCAGTATGTACTTAAAAACACTTTTTTGCAATTGTGAACGTTTATCTCATCAAAGAAAAAAATTCAACTGTGCTATTTGACAAAAAGTTTAAATCGAAATGTGTGTGCATTCATTGTTTATAAGGACTTAATTTAAAAAAAAGGCACATGTTGTTAAAAAAACCTCTCAGATTAAGATAAAAAATGTAACGTGATATTTGTGCTTTGCTACCGAAAGAGGACGGGAATATGAAGAAATCTTTTTTTCCAACATTTTTTTTGCAATGCATGTGTGCGCGTGAGCGTTTTTTACTCTGTAGAATAAATGTGTCAGTACAACCACTTGATCGTGTGGATAAAGATTACAAGTTCAACACAAAAAAATACAGCTGAAGATTATGTGGCATCAGATGTTTCACACAAGTTTTCAGTATGTACAGTTTCATCTACATAACACGCATGTGCATCTCTATAGATATTATTTCTCCAAGGAAAACTAAGATAAAATAAATGTATGCATATCATCACGATTATTTTATGCCATAATTTGAGTGAAATCTTTTACGAAACAAAGGTTTAGAATACATTGTGCGTATTTTTTATCGTGAACGCTAATAGCCACACTGGTTAGCTACAGATTTGGTCACCTTTTTTAAACCACTTCAGTCAAAAATATGACTATGCACATGACAAATGAAGCGTCGAACTAAACGCTGATTGTCGACAAGTCAAAGTGTTGGAAAAATAGGGTAATTTTGATGGTAGCCCAGACTATGCTTTCAAATCCACTAGTCCTACTACAATGGCGTCAGGTGCCTCGCCCATTTGTATTGTTTCAGATACTTGATGTTGTGTTCCACTTGGAATACTATAGCTTACTGCATCGAAATCTTTGTATGAATATTTCAGCCTTCCTCCAGCTGCTAAATGCTCCTGATGAATCTCCTGTACAATTCGGTGAATAACTACCTTCTTTACTTTAAGCACAGCGTCCTCAATTTTGAGATTATTATAAAGCTATTGCCTAAAACTGGGTGAGTTCAAAGCAAACAGAAGGTATTTGGTCTCCTACACAATCTTATTCTTATGGAAGCTGAAGGAAGTAACATGCGTATCTGATTAAAAATCCCATGTCCAATTTTTCCAATGACTTTGAATTCGTTACGGGCGGCTTTAAGTACTTTATAGGTTTCCCCTGTATCGTCGATGGCATCGCTGCTATCCTCTTTAAGCAAAAGTTTTGCTTGGTATTTTGAATCCTTAGCTTCAGCGCTATTACTAATAACTCGGTTGATGTATGTCGCATAAGTGGTAGTTATTTGACGATGACGTTATACTAACGTTGTTCATTAAGATGTCTAGATTAGAGAACAAACTTGCGAAGGGAAAGTTGGCAGGAACTGTATTTGATATTGAAACTAATGCAGCATCCTCACTTGTCCGTACTTTAAGCTTCATATACAGCATATTATTGTATAAGTCCACATAATGTGACGACGATGGCGAGATGAAAAAGTCCAGAGGCCAGAGTGTCCTGGGTTGTTGGTAGGTAAAGTGGATACACATCTTCTACATGGATTGAAGAATGCTGATATCCGTTTTTGGCAATTTTGTTAAATGAAGCGTTGCATGGTAGGATGGAGCAGACTTAAGTTGCTGGGCCTCAATTTGCAGTTGAGCAATTCTATCCATTTTTTATCGTTTTTTTGCTTGCGTTTATCGAAGAACCGGACGTCCTTTTATAGAAACGTTTTTTATCTTGCGTTACCCCTTTTGTTTGGCCGATATTCCCAACTTTGTTTTCCTGTGAACTTTTTTGTTTATGCTTCTTAGGTACTTTGATGGCCGTCCGCGCTTCTGAGAGTGTGATTTGGTACTGGCTTTTTTACAAGAACTTTCTTTTATTTGTTCTCTTGGTTTTTTTTCTATTGGTAAAAATATGCAGTGGGAGAAGGTTGGCAGGCAACATTTCGTCGATTTCAGAATCAAAGTCAGTGACTAATTTACAGCTGCCAACCTCTTCACATTTAATTTCCCCTGACATTTTTGTTGCTTTCGAAAATTTAATGTGACTACAGTTTATATAAGACTTGTATACATCAGTGGATTCGATTTTGCTTTTATGATTGTCCATGCTCTTCTCGATCAAGCAGTGGAAGAAGTCTCATTTCAACTCCAAAAATTACTTGAGGATGTGCTCATAGTTTTGTTGGATTTGATGTCTAACAGATTCGGATAAATTATATTTTTAGGAATTCAAATTGTAGTAAAACCGCAAAATCTGGCCAGTCTGATTTACCAATAATTTGATCCATTTTTGCCCTTGTTCGATGCATTTTCACTAGGTGTATTTGTCCTATCTCATCTTTGATAGAAAGCGCCTTGAAATATTTCAAGTCTATGGGATTTTCGTTAGTACAAATTCCAAAATGCATCACATGTTCTGTAAACCCAAGAGTTCTAGACAGTTTTGCTCCTAAAAATAAATCGAAACCATCATTACTACCTGTATGGGTATAGGTAACTTCAATTGAAGTAGGAACTCCATTTACAAAGAAAGGACTTATTTCGACTGGCATATTGGCTTTGCGTAGTGTAATTTGAAGGTGTGCCAAAAAATGCTCAAAATATCAGTCTTTTTGTCGACTCTTAAATTAGCAATCGTGTGTTAGTCAATAGTTATTTCGTTTTCATGTTCCTCGAGATTAAAGAATTCTTGAGGTTATTTGACATCTATCTTCTTCGTCTTCTGGGTCTCCCTTAAAATTATCTGACAGATAAATCGATTCTAATGCAACTTCGTATCCCTACAAATCCGTTGTTCTTGGCAAATAATTTGAAAATGGAAAATTTGAGTTATGAGCAATGGTCTCCGTTCCCCTATTGCTCACAAGCGTAACACTAAATGAATTACTCATCTTGGTCGGCATATCCTAACAAATGAAGAACTGATGGGAATCCCAGCAGTGCTTTCCAATTTATAGTTGTGAACGGGATAACTTCCGGGTACCATCGACGCAATCTTAAATACGTCATCAGTGAATGATTGCTGGTATCCTTTTTGAAGCGTTAATCTTGGTTTAGCAATTCGGACTTTATCAACAACTTGATACATTGGTTGAGGTCGGGGAATCTGAGCAAGTTTTGAGAACAGTCTGTGTAAAATTTCATGAGTACCTTTCGCTTTAATTTTAGCGGGTTTAAACCCATGCGATGAGTGGGAAGTATTGTTGCATGCAAATACTATTTTTGGCATAATTTCTAGCCAACGTTTGGTATTCTCTTGCGTGAAATACTTGAATAAAAACGTTTTAATCGTTCGGGTTACCCTTACACATATCCATGATTGTCTACTCGTTCTGAAACATAATGTGTAATGTTGCGTTTTACTAGCAAGTCCTGTAAATCTTTCCCCGAAACTTCTAAACCCATATCACTGAAAGTAAAACGTACAGGCTTCTTAGCCATATTTAAAATCTTTTCATAGGCTTCCGCTACTTGTTGAGTGGTTTTTGTCTTTACAGGTTCCACCCAAAGTTCTTTGATGAATCCATCAAGGCACACAAGAAGCCAATGATAACCACTATTTTGCTTGAAAAAGCTTGAAAATCAATCAATTCAACGCATAAGTTTGCCCTGGGGCCTTTAAGTATTATTCATCGTGTTGCATACCTTCTTCTGGCAGAATTATTAACCCAAAAATCATGTATTATACTAAGCTTTTTTCAAAATCATGTATGTCCTTCAGCCCACGTGCTTTAACAAAACCATGCAGGGCTTTTAGAGCAGAAGGCTGTGAGTAATTGTTCCAGGCCCGATTAATGTAATGTTGTTCCATGCTTTCGTTTGTATTTTTTTTATCTCGAACTTTTTCACATAAAACTGAGTTTGCGAAAGTAATTAGGTTTGGGAGAAAAGACTCCCAGTCACAAGGTTTATTTTTTCCGCGAGATGCGTAGCTGATATAGTCAAACAATGTAGAGGAATATCCCGCCAAAGTTATCAGATTCTCAGTTTTTATATGCGCAGGCAAAAACTTAAGTAATTAAGTCACTTTAACTTTTGATGATTTTGGCAATTTGCCTATTTTATGATACAAGGATTCCTCACTTGCATTGCATTTATCATAAACAGCTTTTGGTACGATGTAGTATTCCACAACAGATCCCATTATTCCATTGTATACACGTAAAACAGAGCTTCTCTTAATAATGCACATAAAACAGAGACGAGAATTGGAGATAATAGTTTGTTTTGAAGAATTGATACTGCTCGCTTCCATTTATTGGCCGCTTTATTATGTGTGCCTGGTAATGACCCACTTTGAGTAGAGTGTAGCTTAATACAGTCAATAATCGTGAGTATCTGCTCTGGTGCGGCGTTATGTATTATTTTCACTTGTTTTTTGCACTTGATTTCGATAAAGTAAGCAAAAAATCGTAATTGTTCACAATTCTTTCCATCTCATTTTTTATAAATGTGATTTTCACACTGGCTTAATTTTGCAAATAAAAAACGGATGATCTAGATTTTGCGTAATCCGCTGTTGTTGGGAAAAGGTCCACGTATAAGTAACCATGCGGTTTGTCAGTCGCTTTGTTATAGCAGTTGTACAAAAACTTAGCGTTTTCTGGCATCATCTGAGATCCAAGGCAGAGTCCCTCTGCGATCGAAGGAGGATAAGATAATGAGCATTCAGATTAAGGGCACGCGCGTTTTTAGCATACTAGCCTTGTTGTAAGACAATGACGGACAAATTCTATGGGATCGGTAAACAAAAAATGAAGTTATGTAGTCATTTAATCCATTTTGCAACTCAAACAGCAGGTAATCAAAGATAACTAGTGCACTTTTTACTTCGCTGAGATGTTCTTCTAAAGTTTCAATGCTATCTGTGAAAAAATGGTACTGGCTTTCTCATGCGTTTCCTGAAAACTGCCTGATTTTGCTTGTAAACGTAAATACAAATATCCTGCTTTATGTCGCAAACTTGTTTTCTTCGAAGAGCAATGTCTAATGCTAAATATGTTTTCCCTGATCTTGATGGAGCTACTATTTGCATGGAAGTACCATGCTTAAGCTGTAACGTTATTGGTCCATACTAATCCATGTTAGTCTGAGGGCAATGCAGAAATAAAAAATGAAAGATAAATCAAAGAGCTTATGTACAAATGTACAAAATGAGTTTTTGGTGCAAAGTAAAAAAGTACTTCGTAAATAAATAAGGTTACATGTATCCATATGGAATACTGAGGTTATATGATCGCCCTAATCGGTGATTATCCCGACTGGAAAATATCTTCTTTTTTCATATTTTCCGCTGTGACTTGTTGGTTTTTGCTGCTAATTGTCATAAAGTCAGCTCTATCGTCCCTTATTTCCACTGCAGCCTCCAAATATGTACGATGAGGTGTTTTATTTCTCCGTGCACAGACTTTCGGAATATTTTCATTGCATGATCACATGACAGGTTTCCATCGTGTCTTATATTTTTTAATCATTGCTCGCATTTGTTTATTATTGCGTAAAGCGTTGACTTTTCTCGGCTTGTATTATAAAGTGGGTGTATAAAGGTCCTGCAGGTAATTATTTTCAGGAACCTTTAATTCAATTACCAGGTTATCGGTTTCTGACGCACAAACATACATTCTATCTCCGAATTTGGGTTTAAGAATTTCATAAATAATTTTGTACAGGTGTAGGTTTGCCAAATCCAAAACGACAAATAAAACCTGAATATTTTTGTCTAATTTTTGAGGAAATAATTTCATCCACATAACAAAATATAAGGAAAAACTCGAGCACAGAAAAATATCAATTTTGTAAAGGAGCATCTCCATTTATTGTCTCCAACACAAATAGTCATGAACACTTTTACAGAATTCCTTGTTTACTTTTTTCCATAAGAGCCAATGTATTGAACGGCTGAACAGCTGTTCTTATGGAACAAAGTAAACAAGGAATTCTGTAAAAGTGTTCATGACTATTTGTGTCAGGCATAGTAGTTCCATCTCCTTCAAAAAAAATTGTTTTTAAAGTGCTAGCGGATTAGCACGGGAATTTAAAAAATGCCGCTCAAGTCTGGCGTCGAAATTAGGTTTTTTAAGGTATGGTTTACGCGGATTATGAGCAAGGCGCAGTGAGTGCCAGCTAAGTTGTTCAAAGAGACATGTGATTTGAGTGTGCGGTCCAATTACAGATTTGGTGGTTGTTGTTCGTAGTCCTTTTGGAATTAAGTTGAGGAATTAATTATCAAATACCAGGAATTGCCATAACAATGTCGAAGACACATGACCTAAATACGTAGACTGTAGCTTAAAATGTAAGCCATAAACTAATTATAGCCTTTATATTGTTTATAATTATAGTAAGCCTTACTAAAGACCAGTCAACAGCATGATATATTGCATATATATTAGAAATGAAATACGATTTATTTGAAAGTTAACATTTATATAAATGATCCGACCAATTGCAAAGTCTGTATACAAGTTACCAGCGGAAATTATTACTGGTACAAGAACATATGCTTTCTGGAGAGGTTTCGTTTTGCATAACTGTTTCAAGACCTTTATAAAATATGCAATATGAAAATATTTGTGAATACATCAAAAAACAGAGCTAACAGAGCACCGTTTCGGAGCTACCGGGGCAACAGACGGTCGGACGGGGTTACAGTTAACAACACCAAACAAAATACATACTCGATAAAGTATCTAATAAGCAATACTTAAAGATTTGTCAATAGTTGCTTAATCCATTATGTCTTGTGTATGTAATATTTATTCTCAATTGTGCAATCGTAAATTCATAAATATCTACAGCAATTTTAATGAACCATTATGCCATTTTCGTATAAATGAAGTTTAAAATTTAATGTCCGTTTGTTAAACTTGCTAGATTTAACCAGTAGTTTCTATAGCAAATGGAAGAACTTTTGCATAAAAGAGAGTCTCAAAGCTACTCTTGACCATCATTTCTTATTCACTTGCTACAAAGTTAGACCAAGTAGCTCAACAAAAACCAAAATGATTTTTTTGCTATTATCGCTGCTGCCGTTGCTCTCCTCGAAAGTTTTCGGATCCTCAGAATTCTATAAATTCCAAACCAGTTGTGATTAGATTAAAATGTAATCAAAATTTGTTTTGTTTGGTTTTCAGGCCGCCTCCGCCATGGCTGAGGATGGTCGATGGTCGCTTTGTCGCCGAGGATGGCCGCTTTGCAGCTGAAGATGGTCGCTTTGCTTAAATATGCAGCGTATATCCCAGTGATCTGCAGAAGTATGCACACAAATGCAGAAGAATATTCAAACATAGTTGGTCCTAAATTTTCAAAATAAATAATTGGCAACATCAAATAGATGATTTACATCAAGTAATCTTAAAAATCGACATTCAATGAAATTTCAAAAAGAAATTGGTTCTAAATTTTTATTTGTTGTATTTTGTTGATGTTATTATAAACATTTAATTCATAACAAACATTATGATACCTGACACAAGACGAAATCACAAAACTTCTCTTTCATTGATGAAAATATCTTCATGTTATCGACAATTCTTTCTTCTTCGGAATTCTTGTTTAACAGATTCGGTATGAAACATTTTGCATTTCTCCATATTACCTGAGTTCTTTCGGCTTTTATAAAAAAATGATACGTCAATTGTAATTAACTTCAAACCTTAAAATAAGCGTAATCTGAAAGTTTCGTTTATGAGAGACACTTAGAAACCAAAACCAGATAGTATTTGATAACATTATTGTCAAGGTATTACATTTTTAAATAACAGTTGCAGCGTTATTTAAATTTAATTTTTTGTAGCACAAACAAGCTAAAGTTGTTATGAAGATAATTGAATGAGTTTAAAGTAACAATCAATGTGTCTAAAGTTTTGGGTTATTAGGTTATCAGAATACCAGGGTCAATTTAATTTTAAGGAAAATTCACGACATACAGTTTTAGGGATCCATGCTCGGTCATCACAAAAATTCAATATTCATATTCCATTTTCAATTTGATGTAAAGGATGTCTAACTGTAATCCGGAATTTTCCAAAATGTCACTTTTTCAAAACCTTTAGACATTAACGTAACATGTGTAAACAATTTAAAAACTACAGCATTTTTACCATATAACCTATATTAGTTCAGGTTTGTAAACTCCTTTGACTGTTTTCAACATTGAGTTTTGAAATCATGTCTCACAATAGATTATTCCCAATTTTTTAACCGACGTTTTTAAGTGTTTCCATGAATCTCCGGTATACAAATGATTTAAAACACAATGTTGTACTTGTTTGAAACACCAAAGAATCAGCTGTCATAAATGCCCTAAATTGTTACACATGCATCTGCTAAACGCTAATTATGAACTCCGAAACAAAATGAGTACTTTTGAATTGAAAGAACTATTTAATGTTCAAATGGCCTATAATTTGTTCGATCTTATTGTTTCCAAGTTATGAACTTTCATTGTACATGTCTTTGAGTTTTTAAAAGAGCAGATTTTTGGCTTTACAGTAAGGGAAAATTTATACTCGAGCATTTAACTTTTTGCTAATTGCAGGAATAGAAACAAAAAAATCCCATTGCAAGTTTTAGAAAATCTGTTTTTTCTCCAAAATGTCCTACAGCTCACTTTTTATGAAATTTCAAACGATTATTTCGGTTTCCTGAATTCACTTTTGCAGAGCAATTATTTAACATGAATAAACCCCAAGATATTATTTAGTTTATGTTTAAATAATCTAATCGATTAAAAATTGTCGAACAAAAAAAAGTTGTAGGAATAGATGAACTTTTTAAAGTGAATTGTCCGCTCAATTTTTTCGGCTAAAGTGAAGCTGAAGGGTTCATGCAAAGTATCATTTGACACACCAGATCATGCAGTTTTTAAATATACCGAACTTCGACTGATGGCATTTCTGAGGTATTAGATTTGTACTGTCCAATAAATTCCGGATTACAGTTAGACACCCTTTATTCATATACTGATGTATAACATACTTTTAAAATATTTATAAATACCTAAAAGTGTACTGGGCAAGGGTGATGAGTATTTTTTATAAACTAATTATATAATTAAAATCCTTAGAGGTCTATTGTGATGAGTAGGTACAGAGTTGAGTGTTTGGTGTCTTAATTCAAGGTCCAGATGTCAGTGTTTGCAGGGGATGGTGTTTGTATGCAATAGCGTTCCCGTAGGATAAGTCGTTTGACCAAAGCGACGTTTGACCAACGTCACGTTGCCAAAAAAATATTTTGAAATTACAAAAACCGTTTACATTGTGTATCATTTCCGTTATCATCATTATCAGACCCTATGACCCCCCGGTGACCCGAGATACGTGGGTCACAAGATAACATGCATCTTAAATGACACATTTTTTACTGTTGATTCTGATACAGGATCATCAGCTGATCACAATGGAATGATATTCATACCCCATGACCCCCCAGTGACCCGAAATACGGGTTTCACAAGGTCACATGCATTTTAAATGCCAAATACATGTATTTGCACATACAAGCAATAACACGCTTATGATCGTGTAAATTCGTACATACACGTACATATATATACGATCAAGTACTTCTCATCATTTGCTGCTGTCGGTAGTTTCTTATCAGAATTTTACATTCTTCTCGTTTATAATTTCAATACCTTGACAATAATGTTATCTAATACTGTCTGCTTAAGGTTTCCATGACTATGAGCCTTTCAGATTACCTACGCACAATTTAAAATTTGAAGCAAAATACCATCGATGAATCTAATTTTTTTTGTAATCAAAACGAACTCAGACAGTATGGAAAATGTTTCTAAACGAGTCTGTTGAATGAGTCTTCTGGATGATTCGAGTTGAAATTGATTGATTGATGTAAAAAACGTATGACCTAAATGTCTATACTGTCCGCATAAATCCAAGTTCGTTAAAAACCCATAAACTAATATAGGTTGTGCATCGTGCTCGTTTTCTTTTATTTTGCTCAGATTAGAAATGAAATACGATTTATTTACACTCGAAGAGCGTACCTATTTATGTCCAAGTTGTCCTCTCCTGTCCCATCTTCTCGAGTCCAGTCCCGTTCTTTAATGTCCTGTCCTGTGCAGTGCAGCCTTCTCACTCGTATATGTTTTTGATTACGTACTACATAAATGATGCCAAACGCAATTTTAGCTTCTTGGATGTCAAAATTACACTATTTTTTCAAATTCTAATTTGACTCAAATTGACCCCAGTCTTGCCCAAAAACATGTCGAAACTTGCCTGAAAATATTTAGCTTAATTTAAATAATACAAAAATAAATTAAAGAGTAACCTTAATTGCGCAACTCTCCGAGCGTAATTTAAATATTGGCAAACATTTAGTGTAACTCGAATATTTGAAAATGATTTTATAATACCAAATGCAAAATCTATGTTATTGTGTAGTAATGCACAAAATACTGGCCAATTATTAAATATGATAAAAAGTAGAGTATGTTTAAAACACTTTCATGACTTGTGGAGTTACCGGGTATACCTTACGTAACCTTCCGACTCTATATAAAAGCCATAAATGAATAAAGATTGATGAGCATTTTACAATTATTGAAGAAAAGTCATCAACGTGATAGTTATATTGAAGTGTTCAGACTAAAATTTAAAATATGATTTATGAAATGTGATAAGAATTTTTCATCAGTGAAAGAAAAGTTTTGTGAATGCGTCATAACGTAGTGAGGTACCATAATGATGGTTATGAAAAAAAAATTTTTACACATCAACACAATACAACAAATAATCATTTAGAACCAATTTATTTCTGAATTTCAATTGAATACCGATTGTTTAAAGTTACTTCATGTAAATCATCTTTTTGATTTTACCGATGAGTTTGAGAATTTAGAGCCAATTATTTTTGAATTTTGAATTTTCTTCTGCGGATCACTGGGATATACGCTGCATATTTAAGCAAAGCGACCATCCTCAGCTGCAAAGCGGCCATCTTCAGCTGCGAAGCGACCATCCTCGGCGGCAAAGCGACCATCCTCAGCCATGGCGGAGGCGGCCTGAAAACGAAACAAAAACAAATTAGTTAACTTTTGATCTAATCCCAATTGCAATCGAATTTTTTGAATTCTGAGGATCCGTAAACTTACGAGGAGAGCGACGGCAGCGGCGATAATAGCGAAAAATTTCATTTTGGTTTTTGTTGAGCTTCTTGATCTTACTTTGTAGCAAGTGAATAAGAAATGATGGTTAAGAGTAGCTTTGAGACTCTCTTTTATACGAAAATTCTTCCATTTACACAATAGAAACAACAGGTTAAAACTATTAAGTTTAACGAACGGACATTAAATGTAATAACTTTATTTATAAGAAAACGGCATAATGGTTCAATAAAACTGTTGTAGATATTTATGAGTTTATGCTTGCACAATAGAGAATAAATACTACATATACAAAACATAATAGATTAAGCAACTATTCACAAATCTTTAAATATAGCTTAATATATATAAATGTTTTGAAACATTTATGCAAAACCAAGCCTTTCCAGAAAGCTAATGTTATTGTACCAGTAATAATTGGAACCGGTAACTCGTATACAGACTTTGCATTTTGTTACTATCAAATCATTTTTATAAATTTGACTTTCCAATAAATCGTATTTCATTTGTAATACAAGCAATATATCATGGATATCATGCTGTTGACTGGTATTTAATAAGGCTTAATATAATTATAATTAATATAAAGGCTATAGTTAGCTTACATTTTTAGGTACAGTATACGTATTGAGATCATGTGTATTCGAACAACTTAGCTGGCACTCACTGCTCCTTTTTTCGCGTTCGGAACGAACGTTAACGAAACAGCGTTAGCTCAGCTGTTTCGTTGTTACTACTCGCATGCGTTGGTGCAAATCGTGGCGCGACGCTTCACCAAAACGACGTTTGACCAACGTCACTTGACCAAAAAAAAAATTTTTTGAATGACACTTAACCAAAAGCAAATTTTTGGGCGACGACACTTGACCAAATCCAATTTTTTACTAACGACGTTTGACCAAAAAATAATTTATGGTTAACGACACTCCACCAAATCAAAAAATGCGTTATCTAGCCACA
>JAQFZG010004122.1:0-12314 GCA_034695465.1 Entomobrya nicoleti | reverse complement strand
TACTCGATCATTTGGTAGTCTGCATGAACTTTAATTTGTAGGTTGAACTAGTTATGAAAATGTGGATTAGACCCATACGTACAGTTCAATGTCAAGTGTCAACCTACTTAACGTTTGCTCAAAGAACTAAGTAGCTTCTAGCTATAGTGGATGGTCACTTCAACTTAATTGTACACACATGGTTCAATGTAAATGCTTCTTTAAAATTATTTGTTTAATTTAATTAAGTCATGCCAATGCAGAAATGAAATAGCTGTATTTATACTTCAAACTTCTATCATACCTTCTCACATGCGACCGCCCCAATCATTTCTTTAAAATTTGCACATGTGCTAATAACGATAATTCACGTTTTTGTTTTCATAATTTCATCTTTGTGGGTTTAATCTTCCCTTGTGTCCTTGATGGAATCTAAAGAATTTTATTAATTCTAATGACTATCATCATCATCATGTTCATTGTTGGGATTTATTTTTCTTATTACAGAAAAGCAAGCCGTTCGTTAGTCGATAGTTGGCTACTAGCCCATTCCATTAGTCAACCTCCGGGTTTAGGACCATCGTCTCTATCGGGAAATGGAGGTGTTGTGACCACACTGGTGGCAGCAACAGGGACCATTGCTGCCTCCACAGTCACAGTTGTTCATACTTCTTCCAGTTCTGGTGACATTGCCACGTTGCAGCAACAACAACAAGTATGTCCTTGAAATTTATTTTTTAAGCGTTTTTACAAGTACGAGAGTATCACATTCACTTTGAATGCAACACAGCACGCTCTGCTTTAATATCAACTTTCTCTCTTTTTTGTACCATGCTAAAACTAGAGATTCTGGCTAAAATTGTACGCAATATTGAATACCGAATTGACTATAAGATGGAGTATGTAATGTAACAAGAATAGAGTTTGCATGTAGTTTGATGATCAACATGTTGATAAAGTGTGTGTCTTTGTCTCACTATCAGTCCTCCCTCTGTACTTTCCATTCTCTATTGCACTTTTGTCTTATAGTTATGTGTTATGATGGTTTACTAATATTTAATGGACGTCCAATAGGAAAACATATTTTATTTATCGTATTTGTTTTTGTTATGCTGTTAATATTTATATTTAATCCTTTATTAAACTAACCAAAAAGTGTACATTGTGCT
Source organism: Entomobrya nicoleti (assembly GCA_034695465.1). Classification (NCBI taxonomy): domain Eukaryota; kingdom Metazoa; phylum Arthropoda; class Collembola; order Entomobryomorpha; family Entomobryidae; genus Entomobrya; species Entomobrya nicoleti. The sequence goes on along the minus strand of JAQFZG010004122.1, from coordinate 11,166 downwards.
GGCTTTAGAAATGGAACCTATTTTACTTTGTGTTGTACCTTGCCTTCTTCATATGGTTAGCGGTTAGAATACATGCTTCCAAGTTTTCCATTCAACAAATTGTATTGGTTATGTTAGTCTAGTCGTAATTCTCTTAGGTGAACTATGTATACCTATTATGTGTTGGTGGTAATAAGGATAATTGCCTGATGTTTCAGCATTAGTCTCTCTAGAGGCAATTTTCGACGTCAAAAAATATGATTGATATTTTTCTGATAGAGCAATTCATCAAAAAATACAACAGGAAGTTCTGGTGCCACAACCCCCGTTCGGAAAATATCTGCGCAAGAATTCGAGAAGGGAGGTTTGGTAAAGCCGATGGTAACCACAACGCTGGATGGGACACCAACATTTCTTAGTCCTCCAACGCCCTTGGGCACAAGATGTAGTCTCGTAGACCGAAAATCCCGAGAAGAATTGCAAGTATGTGGACAACTTTCTTTTTTTCCCTGTAGTTTTCCAAGTTTTGTTTCGGTGTACCTTTTCCCTTCTGAATATCCTCTTTGTAAAGCTGTAATCATGATGTGCTTGAATGATAACAACGTTTTTATGACAGTACCGCCGTGTAATTGAGAAACAAATACAAACAGACGTAGCTGTGAGATACCTAGTTTTATCATTTTTATGTTCGACTCATGCCTTTTTCCCAATCTTTGGGTAGAATATAGGTAGAAAACGTAAAGACCCTGAAGGCTCACTCCCACGACAATTTTCGTATTTTGCAATGCGTACACTCACGCTTGGGCAGGGCTTTTCACTGGGAGAAAGATTTTATTGTTGGAAAGTTTTAGTATCTCGTGTTTTAGAATTCGTAGGATGGCAATTTTATGGCAAGCCAGTACTAAATTTCTTATGTGGCAGTGTACAACATTGTCAATAGTTTCCCAAAAGCCAATATAGAGCTATAACATGCATCCCTAGTTTGGTTTACTGATATTACTACACTTGCAATAGTAAAATGGATAACATGCATGATATTCTGAATTAGATGCACCCATGGTCATTGTTACGGACTTTTTATTAAATTAAAATGTATGCAACGAATTCTTGTAGGAAAATACACCAACACTTTCACATTGCCTTGGTCATTGGTTGGCACAAGATTGTAGAACAGTGGGTATGGGTATCATTACATTGATAGCTAGATTGTCCTTTTCCCCTCGTGTGTGATCGCATAATCATGTAACCAAACCAAGCATGTAAACTATTAAAAGAGTAATAAAACTAGGAATACTAACACAACACAGCAGGATGCTTTTCTTTTATTTTCTAAGTTGTCTTAATGTTTACCTTTGTCTATTTTTTTTCTACCCTGCAACAATTCAAACAGTCACTGGACGAGAGGGAGCTTTTGTTTGAACTAGCCAAAGACATTTGTGATGAATTGGACACGCGGATGCTTACCCTAAAAATTCTGCAGCATGTTGGAGTCCTTGTTTCCGCTGACAGAGCGTCCTTATTCACCGTTCAGGTGAGCAGTAATTATTGATTTTTTGTGGTTTCGGTTTCATAGAATGTGAGAAAACAAAATCATAAAAAAGTCATTTGCAAATTGAGCGAGAGCATTGTAGCAAAAAAAATAGAAGAGAAACACTCGCATTTTCCATTTGCGTAATTAATACAAGGTAATATAATGATGAGATGAGGAAACGAATGCGCACAACAACAAAAAACGAACATATTTCATACATTAGTAAATTGTGCAACCGTACCGATGTACACAACGTCATCCATCACGCATTAACCCTGTTACCTATTTTATGTCATGCGTGTATGGGTGTGTTGTGGTGAGATTAAAGCTTATTTAGTAGCGCGCTTTACAGCGCAACTTAATGGAACTGGTATGACCATCTGTCTAGTGGCTTTTGTAGGACAGGTATACAGGGGTACTTTGGAAAGATTATTTCAACCGAGCAAACCAAAGTGATCTATTAAGGTTTTTTATTAAATTGCTAACTCGTTAATGTATCTTAAAACAGCCTTATAGAGTGGCCAAGATCAAATGATATTATTTATATGGATCATGGTTGCAGACGAAATTATATAAATGGCATAAATCCCAAAAATAACATATATGTACATATGTCGAGTGCGTAAGCTGGAAATAATTATCATATTTTGTTGTCCTTTTTGCGCTATTTTATATTTCCAAGCTCAAATTTTCGTATATAGTCTTTTGCAGTTATATTCATAAATTTAGCGTTAATAATTAATTACTGGATATGGTGAAAACTGAAAGCTGTTCGCAGCTTGAAATGGAATAAGCTCAAAGTCAAGCCTAACTGACTAAACTTTGATGTTTCGTTGTTCTTTTTAAGGGTAAGAAAGGCTGTAGTAATCGGTATCTGGTGTCGAGTCTATTTGACGTTTCCTCTCAAAGCACCTTAGAAGACATGGAAAAGAAAGAAGAAATAAGAATCCCTTGGGGCTCAGGAATCGTAGGATATGTGGCTGACAGTGGTGTCACAGTAAATATTCCCGACGCTTATCAAGTAAGTAGTTTTACAGCCCGTGGGTTTTTTTTATTGAAACGAAAAGAAAACCGGAGAAATAAGTAGCTTGAGCTTTTATTTTAAAAGTGGAAAGCAATAACATACCTCACTTTTTTGTATGCTATCTCGTTTGAACCCACTCGCTTGAATGAAATATTGTTTTATAGACAGCAAATTCTATTTTTTCAGGATGACAGATTCAATCAAGACGTTGATGCGAAAACGGGATACATAACCAGATCTCTTCTCTGTATGGCCATTAAAGATAAGCGAGGAGATTGTCTTGGAGTGGCACAGGTATACATACTATTCAGTTACTAAACACTTGTACATATCGAACGCAAAACATTTGAAAGGGAAGATTCTATGTCATTGCATTTTAACTATATAGCATTTTGTATTGTAACTTTGTACAACCCACAACATGCTTGAAGTGTGACCCACACCTAACGTTTCAAGTTTTTAGCTCATTAGTCATTTACAAACAGTGGATAAGTTTTTTCTTCTATTTAGATCATTTTTAAAAAATGCTCCAAATATAACGTAATGGAACCCAACATAACATATATACCTACTGAGAAATTACACACACTTATCTTCTGGTTAGACTGTAAAAATAAGTCTGATGTCCCAAACTTCACGAGACTTCACTAGTCTCATATTGTACACGAGGTTTACTACAAGTTTATAGTAGACTGACAGACATCACTAAACATTCTTATCAAGTTCCTTGAGACATTCAATAAATGAATACGGTTTGTGCGGACGTGACTCAACGAACCAATTTTGGATTAGCTATTTAATATCATTGGTGTACTCAAAGGGTCAGATAATGCCATGACCAGAATCATTTCCCCTGCAGTTTATCATTACTTTCTCTAAATAAGGTTTCTCGTTTTGTTTTATCCTTTAAAGGTAATAAATAAGCGAAATGGATTGGCTTTCACCGAACGGGACGTAGTGGTGTTTCAAAACTATTTGCAATTTTGTGCTATTGGCTTGGGAAATGCTCAGTTGTACCAGCAGAGCCAACTGGAAAACAAAAGGAATCAGGTAATGTGCAAAGACACTTTACATTTACAACTATTACGTATATACACAAGTAAGAAAATTACTTTCCCCGATCTTGGCATCTTGGTCGTTTTGCAATGAAACGAGTGAAAGTAGTATTCTCGTTGCATCATCAGTAAAAGTACTTATCATCAAACATTAAATAATAAGCATTTAAGTATATTGAGCTCCTTTATCACACAGCCCACATCAAATAAATGATATATAAAGGGGCAAGTGCGTTAATGAGGATTGCCAAATATGCGATACCAATGCTTCTTTCTCTACTTATTTCGTTGTTGCTTGTTGCAGCAGTTATTTTTCAATTCCCTGCTGGAATGATCTATGGTTTGTTTAGAAGGAAAGCACAAGCGAAGCGACCAAACCAAGAGCATGACGCAAAAATATTATTATAGTATATAGAATGGTATTTATTATACGCCTTGTTTTCCTCTTTTTCTCTTCATTAAATGCAGGTTCTTCTTGATCTGGCGAGGATGCTATTTGAAGAACAAAGCACAATTGAGCATATGGTGTATCGTATCCTGACGCATACACTTTCCTTAATGCAGTGCCAAAGAGCCCAGGTAAAAAAAAGAAACACAAGAACGCAATCTAAGATGAAAGACAGGCGAAAAATTATTACTTTTTTTTCTTTATACTTTTTGTGTTGACTGTTCATTTTTTTCTTCATGAAATACACACACCAACCACTTTCATGGAGCACATTATAAATTGATTCATAAAAATAGTAAAACCTGTAGTGTGTGTGTATAGGACATGAACATACATCATACCTCAAGTGTATTGTTGGATGCTTTTGTAAAAAAAGTGATTCTTCTTATTATATTACTTAGGTTCTTCTAGTCCATGAAGCGTCAAAAGGAACTTTCAGCAGGGTTTTTGATCTTGATTGTAATGATCTGGAGGATATTGAGGCGGACGCTCGACGAAGTCCGTTTGAAGGCCGTTTTCCCATTAATGTTGGTATCAGCGGCTATGTGGCCACAACTGGAGAGGTGGATGCTTACACAGAATTTTTTTTTCTATGCATTTTATTATTCTATATATACCATACCTATATATTCAGTATTAACCGCGAGGATTATTTTCCCAAATGGATTTTGTCATTATTGTGAGGAACTAGCCAATGATGATGATGATTACATTCCGTTATAGAATAAAGTAGCAACGTTCCAAGAACTTGCCACAAGTACAAGTGATTCATTCATACAGACATACATAAAATATTGTGCAAATATGATGAGTATGTATGTATGTTTTGCTTTCTCTTTCCTTTCCAAAGAACCTTCAAAAAAATGTTTTCTCTTGTGTATCATCGTTTTATTTTCCTCTTGTGATCATTTTCGCGGTTAAGATGACGATGACGCTAGAAAATAATGTTATCTCCGTGTGTTGCTTTCTCTAGACAGTTAATATTAGCTGCGTGTATGAAGACCCGAGATTTGATCCTTCAGTTGATGCCGGCTCAGATTTTTGCCATAAAAATATCTTGTGCATGCCCATAAAAAACTCGGATGGGAGGATCATTGGTGTCATTCAGGTATACTATCATATTATTTGGCAGCCTGTAGTTTGTTGGTGGCTTCATTTTTACCTCTTTCTGCTCACCGTTTGAACAATCAAACAAAAAATGTTATAACTTGAATGACGATGATCAGCAAGAAGGAAATACTCAATAAATATTGCGTCCTCTTGTTTTTATGGGGTTTTATATACCATACACGTGTCTTCTTGTTCATGCAGCTTATCAATAAGTTTGATGGTTTGCCATTTTCAACGAGTGACGAAAACTTTGTCGAAGCATTTGCTATATTCTGTGGAATGGGGATCCACAACACGAGGATGTAATTTTCTTTTTCATTATTTACGCATCCAAAAACAATTTTTAAAGAACAATTAATATTTTGTATGTCATGGAATAATGCATTTAATAATATTATATTTGAAATTTTTGTTGACTTTTTCTTCTCGGGCGTTTCGTTACGATCACCCTTTCATCCATATTGACTTGAAATCTTCGTTGATGAAAAGGTACGAGAAAGCTATTACAGCCATGGCTAAACAGCGTGTCACGTTGGAAGTTTTGAGTTACCACGCCACAGCTCCTTTAGAGGAGGCTGTGTCTTTAAGTGTAAGTGTATAGTTTAATATCTCGTGGTGCATGTTCCATTAAGTGAAAAGTCGTTTTTTTTTATTAATGCTTTGCATTTTTTTCTTGTAGGCTGACATCGTTCCATCTGCTCAACACTATCGTCTCCATTCATTCGATTTTGATGATGAAGCAATGACGGATCATGATACCTTCAGAGTAAAAGTTCTTTCTGTTTTTGGTCCAATAGATTGTTATGTGCTCTTTTGCCCATTTCATTTCCTAAATGATTTTTTGATGAGATGCCACACAGAAAGGAGCAATTTTGTTTTATCAACGTACATGTATATTTATGTGGTTTTTTCTGTTGTTTTCGTTGCAGGCTTGTTTGCGGATGTTCCTGGATCTAGATTTGGTAAAGCGGTTCAATATTGAGTACGATGTCTTGTGTCGGTGGCTGCTCTCTGTGAAAAAGAATTATAGAAAAGTTTTGTATCACAACTGGCGTCATTCCTTCAATGTGTCGCAAATGATGTTTGCAGTACTGACGGTATGTATTTTCCATTTCTTTAGCTTTCATTGTATGTGTAGATATGTGATTTCACCAAACCATAGTTCAGTGAATGCGAATGAAAGCTTTCATTATTCATAATTCTTGTTTTATAGTTGAATACCTATATACTTATATGTATGTTTCATATATATACATTTTCTATAGACTACAAAATGGTGGAAAGTTCTGGGTGACATTGAATGCCTCGGTCTCCTCATAGCATGTCTTTCACACGACCTGGATCACCGTGGCACGAATAATTCCTTTCAGATAAAGTAAGTTCTCCACTGTCACCTATTTATCATACTGTAGCAATTTTTTTTATCACACTTTAGCTTTATCTTTCTTCAGTGTGAACAAATCATTATCTTTTATTCTAATTCTGAAACACAGGGCATCTTCGGCATTAGCGCAGCTGTATTCTACGTCCACCATGGAACGCCATCATTTTGACCAGGCTCTCATGATTCTGAATAGTCAGGTATGTATGTGATGTATCAGTCAGCAATTCACGAGGCGAAGATGAGAAATGCCAGAGACAGAATGAAAAGGAGCATTGCACTTCTTTAAAAAAGGGAACGCACGTGTGTGCATATTTGCAGGCATAATTGAATTTTTATCATATCCTATGTTATTGCAGGGTAACCAAATTCTTAGTCACTTATCTTCTGATGAATATTCCCGTGTGATCAAAGTAATCGAGGAGTCCATTATAGCAACTGATCTCGCCGTTTATTTCAAGTAAGACAAGCTATGTAAAGCATGTACATTAACACATGGTGCCATATTACCGGTTGACCATGCTGCATTAAATCTGACAAATATGATGACCAATCTGCATCTAGACACAATTTAAGTGTGTGTATCACGGTTCATAGTAGGCATATATTTGAATAGAGCTCATGCATAAAAAACCGGATTGACAGGAACTCTTGAGTAAATGCAATTCTTGTTGTGCTGCTTTTTGTACATGACAAGTGTTGCATTCATTCGGGTTGTCTCTGGTTTTTTCTGAGTTCTTCGAGTAGATGCTCACAGTGACTGGCAGATATGCATGCTTCCACCGTGGTAGCAAAAGTTTTCAATCTGAATCACTTCACTTCATGTACTTTTATGCACGTGTAAGATGATGTTGAAGCTGGTCCCATTGAAATAATTTGGATGAATGGAAATCGTTGGATAAAAGACTTGGTTTTATTTGCAGGAATAGGGGTGCATTTATGGAACTAGTAGATAATGAATCATACGATTGGACGCGAGATGATCATAGGGATTTACTGAGAGGTATGCTTATGACTGCATGCGACCTAGCTGCTATCACGAAACCGTGGGATGTGGAACGTAGAATTGCTGAGTTGGTGGCAAGCGAGTTTTTCGAACAAGGAGATTTAGAGAAACAGACGCTTAACATAGTACCTATCGTATGTCGAGTACCGTTATGCCCAGTAAAAAAACGAATTACAATCATTTGAATAATTTGTCAATACTCTTTTTTTTTCTAGGATATGATGAACCGTGAAAAGAAGGATCAGTTACCTGCTATGCAAGTTGCCTTTATTGATTCGATATGCGCTCCAGTATATGAGGTATAATATGATTGGAAATGGAGGGGTTGTAATTGGAACTGAATAATGTAATGAATGATAACATTTGAAATAATTTTTTGAAGGTATTTGCCAAACTTTCCCCCAATCTGATGCCATTACTTGAAGGGCTACAAATAAATCGTCACAACTGGATTCAAATTATTTCTCAGGGGTCTGAAAATGGCCAATCTCATTAGAACAAACAAGAAAACAAGATTCGTTGTGATTTGCTTATTTTTATTCAATTGATAGTAAACTGTAAAGTCTGAGTCGCTTCATTTAAATGAAAAAGAGTGAATTTGTAAATTTGTTGTGCGTGTGTACCTGGCATATCACCATACTTTTAGCATGGTTTCGTACCATCTTTATGTCCTTACCTATAAGGTCTCATCCATCTTTTAAAAATTATATTCACTTCGGTTAATGTTCTCTCCATGTTCCTTTCCATGTATCACATTTTTTAACCATCCTGTAAACGTGTACCACCCGAAACCCCCCTCGAACATTCTGTGAACTATTCTAGTACTATAGTATGTACACCTTCAATATTTGGCCAGTGTATGGTAGGGATTCAGGGTCAGTAACTTGAGTACATTGTCCGAATATTGGCTCAGGGTCATTTCGACCAACATTATAAATATGAGTGGATAACCATCAAAGTCTGCTAGACACATTTTGGATCTGGAACCCAGCTAAACAATTGGTAAGTAACGTGAAGGTGTCCTTGATATTCCGAAATATGGTGGTGCTTCTTGTGCTCAGTGATTTTTAGTTGAATTAGTGGAAAAAAATTGAAACGAGTTTACGAAAATTTCTGAAAAGTTGCTTCTATTTTTTCTATTTGTCGCAGATCCGCCAAGATGAAGTTGTTAAGCGCAGTGTTGGTGTCCGTGTGTCTACCCGGAATTCTGGGTCAAGATAATTATTATGGAGCAATGGCTCCATCTTATTCTCCTCCATCGTATTCTCCACCAGCTTATAACCCTCCGTCGTATTCTTATTCACCCCCAGCTTATACTCCACCGAGTTATAGCCCACCAGCTTATTCACCACCAAGTTACTCTCCACCGTCATATTCTCCACCATCTTATTCGTATAGTCCACCAAGTTATTCACCACCCGCTTATACTCCACCCTCGTATTCCCCACCTGCCTACTCTCCACCAGCTTATTCCCCACCAGCTTATCAACCTAGTTACAACCCACCTACCTACTATGAAACTTATGATACACAAGTAGATGTAAGTTTTCTTCAATTAAAAAAATAGAATTACATATTGGATAATATTTGTCATTTTACAGTTATTATAAAAACATGTTTCAAAATTATTTTCTTTGCAGTATAAGGAAGCAAATCAAACTAGACATTGCGGAATTCTACCAACTGTCCACGACCAATATGGCTATGAGAAGGATCGCGTATCTTTCGGACAGTATCCCTGGCAGGTGCAAATTTTGGATAACTACAACAACTACAAGTGCGCAGGTGGATTAATTAGCCCCAGACATGTTATTACTTCAAGTTACTGTGTAGACAGTCTGGATGTGTATAACCTTCGGGTACGAGTTGGAGACTACGACATACAAACGGATAAAAATTATCAAGAAGTTTATAAGAATTACGAATTGACTGTGTGCAAAAAGCATCCATTCTATCCAAGTAAGTTAAAAAATTCATTCATTCGTTCCATTTTCTTTTCAAGATTGCAATATATTTTGTATCACTACTTGACTTCTTGTGACTTTTACTTTTTCAATTAGTTCCTGGATATTACGGATACGATCAATATGCCAGCTATCCAGTTGTCATTTTGGAGCTTTACGCTGATGTGGACTTTGACCAGTACCCACATGTGGAACCCGTGTGTATCCCAGAATTCTACTATCTTTCCAAGAGCTACACCAACGAATACAGCAGCTACGGTTATGGATATGGAGGATCTCCAATGCCATCTCCAAGTCCAAGCAACCCACAAAAGAATGAGGAAGGAGTTGACAGAGATTTGGAGTGTATTGTACTCGGATATCAAGAATCTCCTCTGGAGAGACTTTCGGTAAGGAATAAGATGCTGAAAATGTACTATTAAAAGCGCTAAATCCGTTTTTGGGTTTGATAGCATTTTTCCAATTTTTTATTTCAGTATCAGTCAGCGAGCCCCAGTTATCAGCCACCATCATACGGATATGGTTCCTCCTATGCTCCATCGTACTCCTATGAGTCATACGAGAATAGCCGCACACCAAGGAGGGCAAAAGTACGAAAACTTGATAGTTACACCCCACAGTACAGCTATGGATATGGCCAGGCACCACAAAGTGATTCATGGGAGGCTGAGTACTACTTTGATGCTTGTCACGTAAGCAATTTATTTTCTTCACTCTTTTCATCTTTAATGGAGCATACCATATATTGCCTCAAATATGACAATGACGTTTGATTTTCTTTTTTCTTTCAGGCTGACTTAGGTTCCCCAATCTTCTGTTTGGTTGAAGGACGTTACGAAGAAGAGGAGTACTACCCAGCTTATCCACCAAGCTATCCAGCTTATGAGCCAAGTTATTCTCCTCCAGCTTACTCTCCACCAGCCTATTCACCACCAGCCTATTCGCCACCAGCCTATTCGCCACCGGCTTATTCTCCACCTAGTTACTCGTACTCTCCCCCAGCTTACTCACCAGCTCCTTCTTATGAGGCCCCACGTTACAAACGACAAGCCCCATACTACCCTGCACCAGCTTATTCACCCCCCAGTTACTCCCCTCCAGCTTACCAACCCAGTTATTCCCCTCCATCTTATCAGCCCAGCTATTCTCCTCCATCTTACCAACCCAGTTATTCACCTCCATCATACCAGCCAAGTTATTCACCACCTGTTTACGAGGAATACTACAAGTATCCAATCAAGGTCGCCGAGCCCCTTAACCGTGAGTACAGACGAGCCGTTTTATATGGAGTCGTCCAGTACCCAACCCAGTGTTCATACGGTTATGGACAGTCCGGCAACAAGATCACCTCTACACCAATCAAGGCCATCTTGGGATGGATCGAAAACATCCTTCATACGCCATCATCTTGTGCATCGTATAGTACTCCTTCATATAGTTATCCTTCATACTACTAAATTCAAATAATTCGGTTTTGTTATTACTTATCGTTTTTGTTCAAAATTTTTAAATCATTGGCAAATTCTGTTATGCATTTTGTTGGTTTTGAGCGATCTAGTCGACCTCTGCCCAGTGAATCCTACGTGGTTCCGATGGGCTTTCTGTTACAATAAACTTGTTTCACCTTTATAACATTAACATGTATTTTTCGGCAGTTTTTTCGTACAT
>JAQFZG010004121.1:0-12321 GCA_034695465.1 Entomobrya nicoleti | reverse complement strand
TTGGAATAGGTAGACTTTACAATTTATTTCATCCATCTAACATAAGATGGCATCATCATCCAGGTTTTACCCTTTCAACATCCCTCTTCCTCAACAAAATGAGGTCCCACTCATTTCTAAGTGTGTGATTACCAATGAAATAACTACTATGTAAAATTACATAAACCACACTTCTAAACACGTATTCTCAATACATGTATGAAATACAAAGTCGTATGTACCTTTTACTTCTACGCACCCATTCAATGGATACAAGCGTAAGGTAACATTTGAATAAACAAGCAAAATAAATTTCACAATGTTAAACTTTACATAAACAGAACTGTGTGTACCTAACAACTTTTGGACAACGATGCACTGCACTGCACGTGGACACAAGCTGAGATACAAAACGTCAGTTTTTCGTTCTTGTTATATTCCCCTACGCAATGCATTGAGGGACTTGATATACTATTTTGGTCATTATTTCGTTTTACTTCATTCATTCGTTCTGTAGCCCTTGTGGAGTTGAGATCTAAAAAATCCTGCAAGACAAAAAATTCTCGTCTATTACCAACGGACAAAAATTTTTTTTTGTGCAGCTGATCCAAACAATCTTGTAAGCAACGTAAGACTTGTTTAAAATTAAACTATTCAGTTCTTTAGTGATATAAATTATAAATTGATATTTTTTGGTAGTATCAAATTCAAGTGCAATTTTTTATTATTATTACAGAATGGCTGATGCACCACAGTGCTTTAGATGCGGAGAGTACGGTCACGTCCAACTAGCCTGTCAAAACGAAGTCGATCCGGAGGCCCGAAAGACAATCAATTTTCTTTCTCGGAGTAATCGTTCAAAAGCAAAGAACGCCGAATACAAAATAAAGTGGGATCTCCGGAAAGAGTGCCTTAATACTTTTAACGTAAGAACTTATAATTTATTTTATTTTCTCGTTAATCTTAAAAACATAATCTTTACTCTTTACTAATCAATCTTTTTTCGTTTTTTTTCAGGGCAACATGGAACTTCTGAACCAATTTGTTAATGGATCGATTGATCTTCTGTACGAGGCGCAATTGGACCTCGATGGCATTATATTTGACGATATTAGCCGCCTTCCAGCAGCGGCAGTTAAGCTACGGGACCTGAAATCAAAACTGGAGCTTAAGCTGGATGAGTTTCGAGAATTAGTCTACCTTGGCAAATATGTAAGTCTCATTTTTAGTTCAAGCATTCCTGTACTTGCAATTTACTGGAAATTAAAATCAAATTTTGAATTAATTTTTTTTTCCCTACAGTACCAAGGGGAACTTTCAAACAGAGATGAACTAGCTATCTTTCATCATCGTGTCCGTCAACTGGAGAAGTTGCGGAATACTGTTTGGAACAAGGTCTGGAAGATGGACAAACAAGCTGCTTACGCTGAGGAACTCATCGGTCTCATCAAAGAGGAGAAGAGGATGGTAATGATCTATGCTAAGGACTTCAAGGAGATTCAAGGATTGGGTACAGAACGGATCCTCTGGTTGTTCGAAAAGATGAAAGAACACGAAGCCAACGTTTTTGGTGAGCTGCAGAGCCTTTTTGCATTAGTAAAGGACTCCCGAATCCAGATTGAGATTGGAGCCTTTCGAAAACTATTTCGTTCTCTGACTGAATATGCGGCAGCTGATCATGATCAGGTTTGTCTTGACAAATTTCAAATGCTTTAACTTTTCAAATGATAGTTGACGAATACCATAACCATTTTACCGTTTAATATTCTAGATTACTTATGACGCGTTTGCCACTCAACTGGAACAATTCCAGGATTCGCCCTTCGCGCAGTGAGTACTTTAGCCACCTTTCGCGGACACCGCCTTAAAATGAAATTTGTAAAGTGATGGTAACTTCAACAATATCGTAAATCAACTTAATTCGAGATTTGTTTTCTTTTTATTAAATTTTCAAAACCATGTTTTCAATGTTATAGTGATACTGGTTACATAAATGTTTTATAAATTTCATAATTCAACGAAAATTATAATACCAATAAATAAACAGCAAATAGCTTTAATGCTAATTTTTTAATAAATAATTTTTCTGGGGACAATTTTAATTTATCCATGGGAGAAAAATTATTGAAAATTCAATACTTCTTCATACACATCATTTTTTCGTATACTTAACCTTAGGGAATTTAGACAAATTGTTCTGAATATCATCTTTAGTTAAACCCATTCTTGCTGCAAGAAAAAATATCCGTTTCAATTTTTGGAATTTACCTGTTCTGTTCTTTCTCAACAACCGTTTATTTTGGTTCACCGGAAACGACGTTTGAGTCGTGCTCTTAGGAGTAGAAGTAATAGGATTTACTGTCACCGTTGACGTACTGGGTAATTTTTGTTCCTCATTGACTTGCCAATTATTTAAATCATTAATGATTTCTCGCGAATCATAATCAATTTCACATTCTGAGTCTGTTGTTATTTCATCCGCACTCTCTAATTCCTCTAATGTAATTTCTAAATGCATTGCCTCAGTTCGAGTTAGTGGTCTTATCTCATTACTCTCACGAATAATAGGATGGTCAATGATGACTTTTGAATTTTCTTTCCTGTGCATATCGTTTCGGTGTTTATTTAGAATTTTCAATATATTCTTTCTCATATCAATGCTAACTAACGTCGGTAGCCTTCCGGATGCCATTTTTAAAATCTGCAAAATACCTCCTGTAGACTCAGGCATGCGTCTGCAAATGAAACCCAGATCTTTTGTCTTTAAAATATCTTTAATTGGTCTGTCAACTGTTTTCGCCTTGGATATAATTACTTGAGCTAGTTCTAAAAATAAAGCTCTTTGACCAACAGTATTAAAAACCCTTTTCAAATCAGGGGAAAGTCTCTGGACATTTCGCTTCCACAAATTTATAGGATCAGTTGTCTCTGGAAAATGATAAATTAATTCGGTGTATCTTTTTGAATTTTCAAAACTCATCTCAAGAATCTTACTCGGATTCGACTCCTTTAGAACATGCCAACTACGCAAAATATACCTGGAATCTGCAGATGCATACCGAAGGAGTTCACTACTTAGTGGTCTCTCTCGCCAATCTGCTAATTGAGCTAATTTCGCTGCCTGCAAATCTATGCCCAGCAAATCTGATGCAATAGTTTGTAGGCCAGCACATTCTGGCCCATCAGAAAGACAATGATATACTTCCTGCAAATCAATAACAGCCGTGCTGTATATATTAAAATCTCTTTGTAATGCACGGACTTCCATATTACCATGAACAATTTTTAACTGTTTTGAATTTTCAAAAATATCACGCAGATAGAAACTAATTTTGTCAAATAGTACTAAGGTATCAACAATGTAATCTTTCTCGAATGTAGAAATTTGCAGCAAGCATATCATGTGCACAAAGCTTTCAAAGGAATGTGACTCGGTGTCTACCGAAAGAACAGTGTGCTTCTTAAGTTCACTAGCCATGTTAGACAAGTCTTGAACCGTATCGATAAATACATAGTCTTGTTCCTGTTTAATATCAGGAGTACAAATCATGTCCTTTGTAAGCTTCCAACCCATAATGGTACTGGAATACGGGTTTACCAAAGGAAAAATTCGGTTGTTAATATTTATCCGAAAATTCAGAAAATCTTTTGAGACATCCTGTGGTCTTGTGTGGCAGGTTCCCCATTTTCGTAAGGCGGCCTTAATGTTGTATTCCTTCGTAAATTTCATCTGGAAATAAATTGGATACACGTAATATAGAACAAGATATTTTTATTGAAAATTCAATACCTCATGACTCTATAATAGGAACCAATACAAATTGACTTTTAAACACGTAAAACAAAGTGAAAAGTTTAGTATTAATTAGTTTAGTCAACCGGGGATACTCATCAATTCCCTTAGCCTTATGCCATAACACACGCAGATCGTTTGTTTGTATTTTGGCTTCTGCCTTATCAACTGCGTCTGGAAAGTCACTGAACCTCGTTATGATCTTGATATTGTGATTCTTAATATCATCAAAAGTTATGTGAAAGAGACAATCTTGATGTGGTAATAACATCGCTCGACGTAAGTTCATCTGTAATTAGAATTTGTTCAAGGAAACCTTTTAACATTTTTTTATTATCAATATTTAATTAATGAATTTACAATATCAAAATATTTACTCAAAGTAACAATGACATGTAATAGATCATAAAAAGTAATGCACTGTTTTACTTGGGTGCTTGGATCGATGGGGGTAATTGGGGATAAGGTTCAATGGGTAATTCTGAAGGTATAACGCCTTCGCGAACGACAGTATGACTTTTTGTTAAGTCCAAAAACGAAAACGGAATTGAAGTGGATGGTTCAGGGAGCATCTTGTCCAATTTCTCTAAAGGACTCAATTTATTTTTCTTACTTGTCTGCTCTCTTCCCTGTAACTTATTTGCCCTTTTATTGATTTTCTCAATATATTCACTATACCCCTGAGCATCTTTACTCGTCTGTTGACCCATTTCCCTAAGTTTGTCATTTTTCTCATTCAAAAGCCTCTCCAAAACTGTGATTCTCTTTTGCATTTGCAAAACTTTATTATTGCAAATGCAATATGGTTTTCGTTTTGCGTCTTCTCTTATTTGACTGACACGCGTATCTTGAGGAGAATCCGGATGATACCAAGTATCAAATGGGGTTTTAATCGGAAGCCATGGACTATGCACGATAGCTTTAGGAAATATCAACACTGGTTTTGTGATCTTGTGCCAGTCAGATAACAAATGATCATCAGTATAAACACGTCGAAGAAATTTTGAGTGGGTGAGTATTTTCTGGTGGTACACCCAATCAGTTTTATAGTCATCAACAGCCGTAACTTTACGTTTTTTGGGATCTTTGGATTTTGTACAATGGTCATTTTCGACTTGCACTACTAAAAATTTTGGTTTGAGAGGTCTGGAAGTGGAATTTTCCCTTTTTAATTCTAAAAATTCCTTGTTAAGCAGAGACCTTGGGTGAGCATGAACTCCTATCTCTACAAACCGTTCTCTCTTCAATGTTGGCTCCCACAGGGGAAAATTTGCTGTAGTTTGTGATTCTACACATCTGTGTGTTAATTCAGGATATGTTCGTAGACCAGGATAGTAATCAAGTGGTTCAGAGGGTTTGCGTTTTGGATAGATTCTTTCCTGTGCATTTTTGGGATAAGGAGTAGGTTCAGAATAACTATGGGACAAATCATTGTCAATATCATATATAATGTTTGGAGGAATTTCACACTTCCATTTTGGCTGATCTTTATTTTTCATATATTCGATCATGCGAATCCTTAGTTCATCACTAAGACCAAGATGTGTATTAGGGTTGTTGACTCCTAATGAAATGCGAGGCGGTGGTGGTGCCATCGGAAGTGATCGTGAAAATTCACGAGTAGGGATCATCTTTTCGCCTTGTAATAACCGATTCATCTGAAAATGACAAATTGAATTTCTAGTTAACCCCATAAAAGGGCGTCAGATCATTTATATGTACCTTGTGCACTAACTGTTTAGTTTCTACATTTTGCAGATTGTACACATGAGATGCAACTTTTTCTAAAATGACAAAGGGACCTTCACGCTTTGGTGCAAGACCTGAACTTATGCCTTTGCTTTTATCCGACAAGATGTGCGTCCTCATCAATACCTTATCGCCAATATCAAAAGAACGTTCCCTTGTACCGCGATTTTTGTATACCAAGCTTTTGTCTTGGCTATGCGTTATTTGATCACGAGCCAGATCATGTACAATAATCATTCTTTCCTTAAGATTACAAAGTTCCTTGCAGCTTGACCTTGGCAAACCTACTTTATTATCAAATGAAGTTCGCAACTCACGCCCAAAATTTATGTATGCCGGAGTGAACCCCGTAGACTCGCTTACTGAGGAGTTTAGTGCAAATGCAATATCTTTGACATATTTATCCCAATCCTTTGCTTTCAAAATTGATGCTCTAATTAAACCCTTTATTGTACCTACGTAACGCTCAGTAGGGTTACTATTTGCGTGGTATGGGCTCTGATGAAATGGGGTTATGCCATGTAAGCGACAGAAATCTAAATATATATTTGATACAAACTGCGAACCATTATCAGAAATAACGACGCGAGGGATTCCAAATGTATGAAATACCTCTCTCATGCACTTTATTACAAACTCCGCCTTCGCTTTTCGCAATGGAAAAATTTCTACCCATTTTGAAAAAACGTCAAGCAAAATAAAGAGGACTGTCGACTGTTTAGAACTCTTGCAATAGGGTCCTGCTATATCAACTGAAATGACTTCCCAAGGCGCCTCGGGTACATATGATGAATATGGCGCTGGTGGGTAGAGACTTGGCTTTGCTTTCTGACACGCTTCGCAATTCCTGATGTAGGTACCTACATCCTTAGCCATACCATTCCAAAACACTCTCTGCTCTAATTTCCGAAAAGTTTTATGACGGCCCACATGACCTGCTGTTACGTCGTCATGAAAAATTGAGATAATATTTTTGGTTAATGACGCTGGTACCCAAATTCGAAAAAATGTACTTTCCTCTTCCCATAACTTTTCTTTTTGACCAACAAACCTCCACAGTAGCCCATCTTCTGAAATATACGCACGAGATGCATGGGCTGCAACACGATCACGTGGAAAACTACCTGACAAGGGCTCTGCCCGTAAAAGTCTTTTTATGTCACTCAAAAAGGAATCATTGTCTTGTTTTGCTATAAGAATAACCCTATCAATTTGGTCATCCACACAAACAAGTACAAGATCTACGTCTTTAACTGTAAAATCTGTTCTGGAGAGTGTATCGGCAGGGCGAATACAAGCCGAATTTCCGCTTTTATGTCTGACTGTGAAGTCGAACCCCTGCAAAATCATGAACATTCTGGCCAAACGACCTACCGGTTCCTTTACCTTTTGTAACCATTGCAAAGCTGAATGGTCTGTTTCGATGATAAAATGTGTAAGTTCAATATATGGGCGAAACTTTTCCGAACCATACAATGCACCGGCAAGCTCTAACTCTGATATGCTTGAATTTTCTTCAGCGGGTGTAAGTGGCCTGGACGCAAACCAAATGGGTCTACGAATTCCATTCTTCTCTTGTGACAAAATGGCCGCTAACCCTTTTCTTGAAGCATCACACGTTATTATAAACTCATGGTTAAGGTCAGGAAGGAAAAGTTCGACTTGACCACACAAGCCTGTTTTAAGATATATAAAACCTGTCTCACATTCTCCCGTCCAGTTCCAAACCTTTGCGCCAATGAGGGCGTAAATTGGCTTTGCATAAATTGCAAAATTAGGTATGAACTTTCTGTAATACCCTAATAAACCAAAAAATTGAGCGATGTCCGCTGCATTTTTTGGTCGAGGAAACTTTCGAATATTCTCAACTTTCTCTGGGTTTGGGTAACATTTTCCGGGGGATATTATGTAACCCAAGTACTTAAGCCTTCTCCGACAAAGCTGAACTTTCTTTGGATGTAAAGTAAATTTTGCTTTTCGCAATTTTGTTAAAGTGTCCACAATATCTTCAACATGTTTCTCGAAATTTGGACTATATGTGACTACATCATCCATATATGGAATGTTACTTTTCCATCTTGACTCTCGTAACACGTAATCCATGCATCTTTGAAATGACGCTGGTGAATTTCTTAACCCCATTGGAAGTCGAGTAAACTCGAAGAGACCATGATGGCAGATAAATGCCGTTCGTTCTATGTGCTCTTTGGCCATATTCATCTGGTAAAAGCCTTTTGCAAGATCAAATACACTAAACCATTCTGATCCTCCCAAGTATGCTAATATTTGCTCTATGTTCGGGAGTGGATAATTATCGGGAACTGTGATCTTATTTAGTTCTCTGTAGTCGACTATGAACCTCCAGGCGCCATCTTTCTTTGGTAAGACAAAGGCTCCTGCGGACCAAGGGCTATTAGACGGCCTAATGATGCCATACCTTAACAACTCAAAAAATGTTTTGTCAAAAACTTCTCTCTTTCCTTTAGACATAATATGCATTTTTGCTTTTAAAGGATAGTGGTTTGGGGGAAGCACTTCAATTCTATGTTCATACAAATCGCAATCACCTGGTACTTCCGAAAACATATCCAGAAATGGACGAAGTGCATTGCGTAATAACTCTTTCCTCTCTTCCTCTAACTCAATAGGTACCATCAAAAATTCACATTCTTCAGCAAACAAACTTTCAAGGTTTTCTTCTAACTCTGGCTCTTTACCACACTCAAGTTCCTCCGACTCTACCATTTGTGTAAATAGCATCATGTCTATTTCAAATTGGTCGTCAGAATCGACGTCCTCAATAATGGGTTTATTTGGAGTCGTTTCAACATTAATCAAGTTTCGATTTTCAATCTGACGATACTCAAGATCGTTATAGGTAATAAACGGTTGCTGTGTTGCCCAATCAGTACCTAAGACGTAACCTCCCCGTGCGTATAATAAAGACAAATCTTCGGGAACAAGGAAATCTCTTCCTAAAATAATTGGTCTGGGAGAGTCTGGCACTAGAAAACAACTTTGACGTCTTTTGCCGTGGAAATAGTTAATAGTCAACGTAACAGATTCTTTTGCAAGGGTACTTCCTCTCAGGAGCTTTAATTGCCTTTCGCAAGGAGTAGTTTTTATTTGTTGCAATTTAATTAACTCAATTATATCATTACCTATTACTGACGAACCCGAGCCCCCATCAAGGAAGGCGGGGAACTTTTTTCCTAATATTTCAACTGGAATATAAGGAATCGTATTTTTACTTATGATTTCAGATGGAGCAAACGCAGCTAACATTGTATTCTCGCCCGAGCACCCTAATTGTTTGGGGGAGTGCCCAGGCTGTTGGAGTTTAAAGCTTTCTCTTTTTTAACTGGACAATCACGAACAAAATGATTCCCACCACACTCAAAACATTCAATGTTTCTCCTCACCGGGGAAGGCGAGCGCGCCCTGTCCCTTTGAAATGGGCCAGGCGACCTTCTTTCGTAAGGCCGTTGCGAGTTATCTCGAGGGGACTGTATAGGCAAAGTAATCAGGTCAGCATCTGATGGAGTAAACGATCTCTCATTCGCAGGTGATCTGGATTGAGCAGAATTTTCAAAACTGACGTGTCGTCTCTCTCCATTTCTATTTTCTTGACGACTAGTGAAATTACCAGAACTTTCGCCTGATGAATTGAATGGTCTTGGGGTGCTGGCATACATTTGTACCTCTTGTTGGAAAATTGGTTTGTAAGCTAATGCAGGTTCTATAGATCGCCCTGCACGGGGGGGTCTATATTGTTTGTCTGCCTGTACGCATTTATCGGCAGCAGTAACGACATTACTAAACTGTGCTAGTGAAGCAAATACCCCAGCATTCTGTATGTACCTTTTATAATCAGGGTGCATTTGATCGCAGACACGAGCAATAATCAGATTTTCATCCTGTATGCCTAAACGTGCATAGAAACCAGCAATAACCCGTAAAAAGTAGGATAGTGATTCATCGGGACCTTGGTAACGGTCACCTAATTCCTTAACCAACCGTTTATTATAATCATGAGGCTGAAATTGCTCTCGAAAACGATTTTTAAAATTATCCCAATCTACAAATGGGTTCCATTGCATTTCCATACTATACCAATGGAAAGCATCCTCGGTCAATGCAATTGGAATTACTTGCATCAAGAGGGTCTGGTAGTTAATACCGGAAATCTGCTTATATTTTTCTATTTCGCCTAAAAAATCAAAGGGCGTTTTCTTTTCCATAAAACCGGAGAAAGTTGGTATGTCAACCGACTTCATGTGGTGACGATTTGGTTGACCTGTTTGTGGATAACTCTGTCTTGGAGTCGAGTGTGCAAAAGCCGGGTTAAACGGCGTGTATGCTCCGGGTGGCGCTCCAGCATAATTTTGTGGAGGCCCTGAGAAGTGTCCGGAATTACCTGGTGGCATTTGTACCCTGGACACTGGCGGTAAGCCGTAAATACGTTGGCATTGGGTGCAGGTACACCCCATTTGAAAAGTACAACCCATATTGGAAGCTGTGGGGTTTTGTATATATTGCTGACTTGATTGATTCACACCACCAAAATGTGGGTAGTGAGATCTCCAATTGGAGTCTTGTTGGCTATAAATGCCATCATTTAAATGCAAATTGTTCATTAAAGAACTCACACCTGTTTTGTTGCCATAACTTTGAGTTGGCTGCGTGGTAGCAGGACGCATAGGTGGGGGGACATAAGCACTATTTGCATTTGCAATATTTAAAGACCTTGGACGGTTTGGTTGACCAACGCGATTTTGTTGGTGATCATGTTGCATACTATTTTCGTTCGGCTGATGCCTTTGAATCCCCAAGTTGGCATTAATACTATTTTGCCGACTACTCGAGATCTCATGTAAAAAGTGTACCTCCCCCGATTCCTGTTGCATATGGGATCGATTTAATTCTCCATTGTTAGCAACTGAAAAGTAGTTTGGATTCTGTGTCCCGTTGGGAGCATATTCATTGTTGACCTGACGAACCTTATTTAATACACAATCCCTGCTTTGTCTACGCTGTTCAGAATTGATATTTCTCTGATTTTCCCTTTGTAAATTATGAGCTGGGCTCGTTTCATCTTCTTCCTCGTCTTCATCTTCACTTTCACTTATAATATCACCTAAAGAGCCCCTCAGGATCTGTGTAAGAACATTTTCCCTTTGTGCAAAAAAATTTAGCCTATTTGCCTTTTTGAACTCTTTATATTCTACTGCCAGCTTAGTGATTTGCTCGGCTGGCATTCCTTGTCCATGTGATTTGGACGATGAAGGCAAAATTGCACTTGTGGTATTTTGTTGTACCCCACTGGGCCCCTGCCTTATTGAATTATCAATATCGTCAAAATGAACGTTATGCCCTGAACTTGGAGCATTCAATGATGACGGGACTTGCGCGGACACAGACGTTCCGGTTAAATTACGAAACTCTTCTAACCAGAATGCATATTGTGGATCCCCTGGTTGAAGACGACCGAGC
This sequence comes from Entomobrya nicoleti, assembly GCA_034695465.1. NCBI lineage: Eukaryota > Metazoa > Arthropoda > Collembola > Entomobryomorpha > Entomobryidae > Entomobrya > Entomobrya nicoleti. The sequence goes on along the minus strand of JAQFZG010004121.1, from coordinate 1,307 downwards.
ATTTCGTGAATGTGTGCCGATCTATCCATTGAAAGGGCTATGTTACCCATAATTCGATTGTGAGTCTCTGGGGAAAGTGTAACGACTCTCTGCTGTCCCCCGTTGTTACTATTGTGACCTTGTTGGGTATTATTCCCAATTGTGTCATTAGACTCGATATTTTGGGGGTCTGTCGGAGGTGCAGTCACGTTGGACGCCATTATACCTTCCGCCACTAAGTTGTTCACCCCTCTAGGAGTACTTTCAACGTTGCTACGCAACGGGCTTTCTGCAATACAGTTAGACGCAATTCGATTGCGAAGATCTAAAGGTATAACAGGACTAAATTCTCTAGAGTACCTTGACTTTCTTTTGACTAACTGTTTAGAGCTCAATGGAGTATTCATTAAAACTTTACCATAAAAATATTTTAAATAAAATAAAGTTTAACAATTGAACGTAGTAATTTAGGGACCAGTATGTTAACCACAAAAATTAGCTTTGTATATATAGCGTATTTAGAACTAAATAGCCGGGCAATCTTTTCAATGCTAAAAAACGTCAGCCTATTAGCATTTCAGGCTTTACTTTAATTTTTTCAAAAGCAAGCATATACAAATTTCAACAATGGGAGCGACGGACTACAATTTAATTTTAAATACTTTCTTGTAATTTTCCCAAGTTAAGCAAAGTAATTTTATTTCTGTAGTTTACCAAAGTACAATGACTTTTATATGATTTGCATTAAACGTACTTGAGTAGTCTTTTTTCACCGCAATACACTGATCTTTAAGAACTTCTACTGAAGACGGTATACTCATCAATATTCAGACAATGGGCGTTGTAAGGTGCTCTTTTGTCGAAAGGAGGTTATTGTTCTCCTTGAGTTTTTTTAGACGAGAAGCAAAGGCATAAGTTACCGACCTATTTACCATACCAATTGTTACTTTGAATATGTTTTGTGCTCGTGCAATCTGTTCAACATTTAAGGTATATGAACCTCAATGAACCGACTACCATTCCTTATAGGTTAGGAAGGAGCTAAAGGGACATGGGCGTATGAATTTGTTTTTTCACCTCGCAATTTTCCACCGTTGTATGCCATATACCTGCTTTTTGCCCTATTCTTCCATTTACAAGGTAAATATAATCTACTTTTACGTTTACTGATCTTAAATATACAAACTCCCGTTTCTGACTTATTAGTTAATTTTAACTACGATTGAGGGTTCGGCTGTAGGAGTCACCACGTTGTAACGGATGATTGGAGGTCGCGTTACTATTATGAATATAATATCTGCCTTGGTGTGTGACTCGGTGTGATTACT
>JAQFZG010004120.1:0-12322 GCA_034695465.1 Entomobrya nicoleti | reverse complement strand
TATTAAGGAAATTGTGAAAGAGGAAAACTGTAAACAAAATACGCAGTGATATAGAGTGAACTATTGTATCTAATTATTGAAAAACGATATGAAAAGTAAATAAGTAGTTCACGTACTTGTTGATTGTCATATCCATCGAACCCACTTCTGACCATCTCCCATTGGCCTGTGGATTCAACTTGAATGTATTTACAAGGAGAAAATGGATCTTTGCGCCGAGAATAATCAAAGCACGTTGTACCGGATCCTATATTAAGACGCACAATCGCTAGTCCACGCAACGATAAATAGATCTTGACGGTGCGCAATGGCGACAACGCTTGTCCGAAGTTATAATTGATTTCCGGGTAACACGAACGACTCGTTTGGCAAAATATGTCCAAAGTAGAATCGTGACACGCTACCCAAATGCCATTCCTCTCTTCCAACTTATTTGCATTGTCGGAGATTACGTTTGCACACGTCGTTTCGTTAGATGTAAGGTCAACCAAGTGTGCCGTGTCATTGTAATATTCGAACCATTTCTTTAACCTAAGGGATGAATACTTCCAGTTGCGGTCAGTGTCATTGACAAGTCGAGTGTCTAAAGTGACATTGTAACCGAACCCCTCTGTCGTTGTTTCAATTTCCTGATAATTCAATGGAAACTCTGTGATAACATCTACATTATTTAGCTTGTGCACTGAAAAGCAAGCAACAAAGGTTTAAACAAGATTCGTATCTATTTATCTATACATAATTACGTTAATTTGTTTAATTTCAGAAAAGGTCAAAGTGATGACTGCAATAAATATAAATAGTAAATTGAGCTACCTTTAACAAATGCACTGGATAATCCATATGTACACCTTGAATTTATTAAAACAGTTAAATAAATAAAAAACCCAAATGGAATGATAGGCTTCATGTTAGATCTCGGGCGCTATGAGACTTGTTATTGATTAGGGCAGCTCAGGTCTGAGAGTAGTGAGTGCAATGATTTAAGTTGTAGGAGTAAAAGTACTTTAATAATGGTCATCTTTGGCACTGTTTTGGATGACCGTTGTTAACTACGGATTACTATATCATCTTTATGAGAATGATTACACACAGATGCATATTGTGTTGATTAATAATTTTCACACGCTGAATCTGACACTCGTTGATGTCAGGTGTCGTTTGTCGTATTTTATTGAAGTGTAACCCGTGTGAAATTTTTAAATGAAGCACATGTGACAGATGGTTAAACTTCCTTTGTTCTAACTGCTTTTAATGGCATGTGTGATCTTTGACACGCTGGTCATTTGCAATCTAGAATTTTTAATTTTATTGGTTAGCATCAACAATCCTTCATTAAATACGCATATACAATGGTGTGTATGAAAACGGATATAATTAAATCAGTTCTTGTATGCATATACTTATTATCGTCTTTATACTTTAAATTTACACAAAAATATAATTTAACCAATGATCTAATAGCTAAAGATAGTGGAATTAAATTTTCATACACTATAATTACCTTTGCAATAAAGTTGCCTCTTAATTTTTTAACGAAATGTATTGATACACATGTTTTGTACATTTTGACCTTCACGCTTCTAAGCTTAGTAGGAACGAAAATCTTTGTCAACGAAAAAATTAGCTATATTGATTTTATGTACAGCTCTTTCCTCTTCTGCAGTTTAACGAAACTTCCCTGACTTTTGCATACATGCATGAGTTGGTGTCTGAATAGAATACACGTGCATGTATGCACAAGTCAGGGAAGTTTCGTTATAAGGCGGAAAGGGGATTGACTATATGTATTACATCAATTGCATGCATGTGCCTTTTTCTTATAATGATACTTTTACAGATTATATATGACCAATGACAGGCCCAATGAACCAAACGATATTTTTGATGCTGGAATGAAACACTAATAGACAACGCGTTTTCGAATAGGTTCAAAATACCAATAAAGTGTACGTACATTTAATTGACTAATCAAGACTATTTTAATTTTCTAGGTACAAGACTTCAATAAATGGTTATTTTGGATATTGCTGCAGGAATGTTTCTTGGTTGAAATGAGATGACCGGTAGGGTAGTGCAAGACTTGCATGAATAATTTTGTTGGGGTTTTCCATTGAACTATCATGCAATTAGAACAATTAGAAGAAAGTTGAAGCTCATTGGTATTTTCAACGACATACCTATGTGCTTCGTTACGATTGATTAATGATTTAAAGCATCTTTTAAAGTTATTTTATTTTTACGAAAGATGATAAAACAACAAATTTATTTTTGCAAAGAATACATTATTAACAAGGTTAATAGGAACAAACAAATTGAAAAGTTAATGGCTAACACAGATGCGGAACTTGGAGTTGAGTTTACAGGTGTCAAAGTTGTAACCCGGATTCGTTTCGTAGTTGTTGGTTCTTCCGTGGTTATCTCCGTTGTCGGAGGATAGCGTGTTGTAGTTGGTGGCGTGCTGCGAGTGGGACCGGGAGCAATCGTTGTGCAGTTGCCTTCTACATAGCTGCACAACAAAAAATCGGTCATTTCTATTTTGTCAACCAGAGCAACGTCACTTTTAAATCTTGCTATTAGTGAAATTGTGAAAGAGGAAAACTGTAAACAAAATACGCAGTGATATAGAGTGAACTATTGTATCTAATTATTGAAAAACGATATGAAAAGTAAATAAGTAGTTCACGTACTTGTTGATTGTCATATCCATCGAACCCACTTCTGACCATCTCCCATTCGCCTGTGGAATTAACTTGAATGTGTTTACAAGGAGAAAATGGATCTTTTCGTCGCGAATAATCAAAGCACGTGGTGGTCGTTCCAACAGTAAGACGCACGATTGCTAGACCTTGTAAAGATAAATAGATCTTGACGGTGCGCAATGGCGACAATGCTTGTCCGAAGTTATACTTGATTTTGGGGTAACACGAACGACTTGTTTGGCAAAATATGTCCAAAGTAGAATCGTGACACGCTACCCAAATGCCGTTTCTCTCTTCCAACTCTTTTGCATTGTCGGAGATTACGTGTGCACAGGTAGTATTGTCAGATGCAAGGTCAACCAAGTGTGCCGTGTCATCGTAATATTCAAACCATTTCTTTAACCTAAGGGATGAAAACTTCCAGTAGCGGTCAGTGTCATTGACAAGTAGAGTGTCTAAAGTTATATTGTTACTGTATCTTTTTGTCGTGGTTTCAATTTCCTGATAATCCATTGGAAATTCTGTGATATGCTCGAGATCGTTCGCAGGATGCCCCACTTCATTATGTGAAAACGATGCTGATATTATTATTGGTAGCTCCAGCAAAATTCCTAATAGAAAGAGTAAAAGAATAGAAATGATTTTGAACATCATTTTGAATCAACGTCGGTTATTACCAAACCAAATATTATTTGATCACACTACGCGAGATGATGGTTATTGAATGACATTTGCTGAAAACACTCATATCATATTTACACATGTTCGCTTTGGTGGAGCTTCTGGGTGTGTGGGACGTGGGAACCATTCGAAGATAAGCATACTTCGGGTTATAATCATTAGACCTTTTGCAATTATTATTTTTAGTTTTTCTTTTAATCAATAGGCCTTCATGACATGACTTAATACAATTTGACATGATGTTTCAGTTGCTACATTATACATGAATTAAATTTACACCTCACATACCGAACTTTGCTTAACATGTGACATGACATCATTATTATCACACATGTGTACAAATTTGTAATTGAAAGTATTTAACAATAGTGTTTCATGTGCTTACATTGTACATAGTAAACAAATTATTTAATTAAAACACTTGGCAATTTCCCATAAAAAAATAGAAAAGTCATAAAATATATACCCAAGTTTATTTATATATATATTACACGAGAAAGCCAAATGCGACCTCACATTCATTAATTTCAATTTCATTTACGCCACTCGACTGGTCATTAGAAGTTTTCAGTTAACTTGTGTTTTAGGATTCTAATTTATATCTAAGTTAAATACGGTTGACAGCACATTATTCCCTACATCTATGTCATCATCATCCTCCTCCTCATCATCATTATTATCATCAATCTCTTTCCCAACAGTCATCACTTGAGATTCCAGGTCCTCGTTCAAGATAAAAGCCACATTAACTTGACTCCGTATCTTCTCATCACCTTTAACTTTGATCGGAAATTTCTTGTAATGTTCCGTGTAAATTTTCAGCAAATCTCCTCTCTCCAGTCGTTCACTCACTCTTCTTGTATGCAATGGATCAAGTTGTTTCCCTTGAAGGTACTCAAAGTCTTCAAAGGCTTCATCGACGGGTTTAAACTTCAAATCAAAGTAATATGGGTATATTTCAGGCCGATCTGGAAACAGATTCCATTGCAAGCCCAAGTTTTGTTTTATCATTTCCGTGGTCAAATTTGCACGTTTTCCCTCCTCAATTTGGGTGTCAAGGGATACTAATTGGATTTCTGTAAGATCGTCACCACGCTTTGCTGATGGACCACTTTGATAATCTATTCTGGCTGTCACCTCAACAAAGTATGTTGGAGTTTCCCACGGCAATGATGTTTCTCCATATTTAACTTCCTGGGTAACAGGCAAAGTAACTTGCAAATTGTCCTTTTGTACAGTTGTCTGCGCTTTTGTATTGGTGTAAAATTCAATAAGAAGTGGAGAAGGTAATTGTTCCCCTAAAACCATCCTTTTCATTTCCATACAAGCTTTTATACTCCAGTCTGAACCAACTGGGGAGATTCCATGAAGCGCACAAGGTATCGCCTAAAAATAAATTCAAGTTTCAAGCAATTATTTTTCAAGTGTCACCTCCTCACATCAATGATCAAGCATTAGCATTACTACATGATAAACTTACGAGTGGACGAAATATAGAGAATACTTCTGGTAACGGTGCCACAAAGCCGGAATCTTGTTCCACCAACCGATTTTCACCCGTGTCCAGAAAATAAAGCCGCATACAAATCCCATCCACAAATTGATCCCCACGCAGAGTCATCACTCTTAAGTCATTTTGCACAACTACTGCCCGATATCCCAGCATGATCCATTGGTCCATTTCATTATCGTCTTTCCTTGGCACGACACATACAACTAAATCTCCACGCTTGTAACATGGCTTGTTCTCCTCCACCGTCTCCCCATCCAGCTTCATTTTTTGTTCTTTAAAATCTTCATGCCGAAATTCCATGTATTGAGAAAGCAGTGCTGTTAATCCACGGAACAAGTCCACGCCACTTTGAAAGCTCATTTTATCTGCAGAAAAATACTTCCTCCAGGTTTCCATTTTCTCATGATGCCCCTCATCACTCCAGTACAAGGGCTGATGTTCCAAAATGACATGAAAATCCCAAGGATTTTTGTACCGCACAATGTAGCCACTGTCCAATGCTCCAAATGGCAAGATTTTTGTGTAGTTTGGAGAATGTTGAAGGGAATCACATTGGTCATCTAGTATCTTCTGGAATACTGGCTGGAATTTATTCTTGTCAGAAAGGAATTTTATGTACCAGAAGACGTCAGTCTTCGTCCTTGCAAGCCATCCGAAGTATACTTCTTCAACTTGAATTGTGGGATCCTCTTCTTCGGACTTTTCCTCTTGTGGAATATACTGGGAGAAATCCCGGTATTTGGTAGTGGCCACTGTACGACAGCCAAGTTCTGGACGATTTGCACAGTTTTCAGCGCAAGGTAAAGGTTTCTTGGATTTTTTATCCTCTGGCTTGCTTCTTGATTTCCGATCCATGTCTCAAGATTTTTCAGAAATTTATGTCTGAAGAAATTAGAGAACTATTGAATTTCTTTGAAATAACGTTACTTGAACTTTCTGTAATGCAATGTGAAAGTTGAAGTGAGAATTATGTTTAAAAGATGAGATTCTATAATGCTTCTGCATTTGTAAAATTACTCTTACGTAGAATTAAATGATATTAATATTTAAGACCATTTAGTACAAATATAGTAGAATGTTACTCTAATTTTATGATTTAATGCTGAACAAAAGAAGTGATAATTAATAATTGATAATGATTATAGTGGGGGTATTTTGAGAATGTGTATGACTTTAATTACGTAATTATGTTAGAAAACTTGTAGTATTTTGAAGAGTTCATGCATATGCATTTTAAACAATTAGCATTTACACAACAAGGCTTAAATTTTATATTATAGTTATGCTACATTTTTGAAGATTTTGCTAAATAAGATCGGTTGGTGCATTAAATTTGACTAAAATGTGGTCGAAATTTTGAATTTGCATTGAAAATACCAAAAGATGTTGCATGCTGATGAGTGATGATGATTGTTAGAGATGTAGCTTAATTGAATTAGTAAATTGTAAATAATATGACCTTAAATGTCTATTTCATGACCAAGTGCCAAGATAAGGAGCTCAGGACGAATGCGAATTGCGAATGATGAATTGCGGAATGCAATTTGCGATGTTGGCTTTGATTTTTGATAGGCATAGCTGTAGCCGCATCTCAGACTGCCCTGTTGTATGCATTGGCCGGCCTGCACAAAACGGCATGGTACAGTAACAGAGTATTGATCTTTTGTACGTTCAGTTCAGACTTCAGCAGGCATAAAATCTTGCAATATTGCGTCAGAATTTACTAAATTATTTTTGACATTAGTTAAGTAGTTCTTTTTCCTGTCGTCATATTCAGTATTTAGGCCTGAGTTCATTGCAATTTAGAAAGCCTTGCCATCTGGCACTTGTAATCAACATTTCTGGGGAATTTTAACACATGTCACGTCAGCTGTTAATGACAGGTAAGCGATTTCGGCATTGAATACTTGTTTTGCATACCATTAAACTTAATTGTAGATGTTTATCTTTAATTCCTGGGTATTATAGTCTATAGCAGATGTAAAGATTTTGTTTATCTTTCAGGGAATTCGCTGTAAAGTTTAACATATTGGAACTTTCTCACCAAATTTCATCATGCCCACTGTTAATGTAGCCAGGGACTTGCTCTTCGAGAGGCTAAACCGGAAGTTCAGTAAGTGCCATATTTCTTTAGTAAAGTTTTGTCAAGCTTACTCATGTGTCATGTATACGCAAACTCAAGATAAATTTTAATCAAACTCTAATTTGTTTATAGCGGAAGAGGAATTCGACAATCTGTGTTTCCAGTTTGGGGTAGAGTTGGATGAAGTGGTAAGAAAATTTGCTGTAAATCTGGCATATTTTTTATTATTTGCTGTTATTTTTTATTCTTATCTAATGCTTGGCTTAATCATGTTTACAGACAACAGATGAAAAGGATCCCAGCATAGTTATCTACAAAATCGACATTCCTGCCAACCGTTATGATCTCCTCTGCGTTGAAGGAATTTCGCGAGCATTGTCAATTTTCTTGGGTGATATCAAACCACCCATGTACAAGGTTGTTAAACCAGCATCCGTGATTGAAACCGTTGTGAAGCCGTCCACCCAAGGTGTTAGGCAATACTTGGTCACTGGAGTTCTCCGTGGAGTGCGGGTTACACCGACTGTTTACGCTTCCATCATTGATCTTCAAGAAAAGCTTCATCACAACATTTGTCGCAAAAGAGCCATGGTGGCAATCGGGGTACATGATTTATCCAAGGTGACTCCCCCATTCGTTTATTCTGCGGAGCCTCCAAAGGAAATCAAATTTGTACCACTCAATCAAACTAAGGAGTTCCGTGCTGATGAATTAATGGAATTTTATCAATCCGATAACCACCTCAAGCACTACTTGCACATTATCAAGGATGAACCTTTGTACCCCGTTATCAGGGACTCAAAAGGATTGGTTCTCAGCATGCCCCCAATAATTAACGGAGACAGGACCAAGGTTGACTTGGAAGGAAAGTCGGAGAAAATCATGGATTTATTCTTTGAAGCCACTGCCACCGATATTACCAAAGCTCTAATTGTGCTAGACACGTTGACCACCATGTTGAGTGAGCACTGCAAAGACAAATTTGCTGCGGAAGCCACTCATGTAATCTACGAGCATTCTGGAGAAACTGTAGTACTTCCTGCGCTTGAAACAAGGACCAAAGTAATCAACGTGGCTGAGACAAACAGTATTGTTGGAATTAACATCAAAGCCGAAGACATGTCCACAAGCCTTACAAAAATGGGCTTAAAATCTACAGTGAAAAGTAAGGCGGAAATTTCTGTAGATATTCCACCAACAAGACATGACGTTATCCACACATGCGACATTGTTGAAGATGTTGCAATTGCATACGGCTACGATAACATTGCTGCTGTTATCCCAAAAACACCTACTGTCGCAAAGCAGTTTCCATTAAACAAAATTACGGATTTGTTGAGAGAAAATATCGCACAAGCAGGATTCACGGAAGCTCTTACTTTCTCCCTGTGCTCGATTGAAGATGAATGTGAAAAAATTAGGCAGCCTCGAGAATCTCGGGAGCCCAACTTGGCAAAAATTGCGAATCCAAAAACAATAGAGTTCCAAACAGCGAGAAATACCATTTTACCCGGATTACTGAAAACTATTCAAGCCAACAAGAAGATGCCATTGCCACTCAAGCTATTTGAAGTATCGGATGTTGTCCAGGTTGACCCGGAAGTGGATGTTGGGGCTAGGAACGAACGTCATATTAGCGCTGTCTACTACAACAAGTCTCCAGGGTTTGAGATCATTCATGGCTTGTTGGATCGATTGATGAGGTTACTGGAAGTTAAGGATTACTCTTTGGTGGGAACTGATGATAATCCTACATATTTTGAAGGAAGAGGGGCCCAAATTATGGCGAAGGGAAAATGTATAGGGTCACTGGGAGTACTACATCCTGAAGTGTGTGAGAAGTTTGAGCTGGTTAATCCATGTTCAGCGATTGAAATTAACTTGGAAAAACTTTTAAAGTAGATAAGTCATTAAACTTAAAATTGTATAAAAATTCATGATCGATTTTGGGGTAATTTAGCTTTAATTGGGCTATTTATGCAAAGATTAAATAAAAGTTGTAGTTTAAACATTATAAAATCTTAAATAGACTATCGACTAGAGTATTAACTATCATTTTGATTCATATATCATTTAAAACTAAACATATTTAAACACGACATCCTTTTTATCTTCAACAGTCTGTAATTCTAATTTTACGGGGCATTGAAGCCAGTAACTTAACAGCTCTTCAGTGTAGCCAATGAGGAAATACATTTTGCGGGGAGGTATCGCTCGTAGAACTATTCCAGCAATGCGAATTATATTAGCCTGGCGTTTGATTATAATCTCGGAGACAAAAAGCCCATGCCATGTTCCCGTCATAAATTTGCGGATGAAGAGATCTTCCGTTAGAGTTTGAGATGTGCGTAGACCAAACTTGGCTCCAAGGCGCTTTTTACCATTAGCCTCAAAATCCAAAGCAGCTAGATAAGGAAAGAAAACAAATTAGTATAAAAATTTATCTTTCTTTCGATCGGTGCACTTTCGTACAGGTTGTGAGGATATCACATATCACAATTCTTAAAAGCTTACATGAATTCATAGAATTCCATCCTTTCCGGCCAGCAATGTCACTAGGCTTGTGAGCTTGCTCATACGTCAAAGGTTTATCATGTTTGATACTAATAGTGAAGCGTCCAGACTGAGACTTCTCCGCGACATTAGACGTCTGAATTTGTCTGATTGCATTGTATAACTGATTTTTCAACGAGGATTGCCATTGTCTCGTCAAAGCTGACGAAGTCAAGGTTCCTAGATGTTGGACAGTGGCGAACATTCTTAGAATGCTCCAAGGTGTTTAAATTATGAATAAGAAGTCAGACAAACTGCATGTATGGAAGTTTCTTCGTTGCAGTTGGCGTCTAAAAACAGAAAATACGACCAGAAATATATAACCACTTCTGTTAATTGTGAATTAATAAACTATATAAACTCATCACTTTCTGACAATAATATGAAAATTGACTGAAAGCGTTTAGTGCATATTAAAAATATAAAGTTTAACACACCTTTTTGCACTGAAAACTTCAACAATCAGTAATCCAACCAACAACACCGGAGGAGCAGCATGACCATCTGATGAATTTCACTATCAAACATGTGAGAAAAGGAGAAAGTCTGTATTTGCCCCAATACATGTTTTAGTTTGAGTACAACGGCGCAAACCAACTGTCATAAGAAATAGCATGATATAAAAGCTGAAGTTTCAGTCAGATTCCATAAATGATAAAACACAGCAGCAGTACGCTAAACAAAGCATAGCTTCAGTTCAACTTTACACAAGAAAAGAAAGAAGGGTTGCTTACTTTTCGGCTGCATGAACAAAAGTCGTAAAATGCACGGGCGTTCAGACCTATCAAATCTAAAAGCACATCATTGTTGTTCATTTTTGTCAACAATGAAAGAATAATAACAAATCGTTAGTTTAATCAGTTTCAAAGCATAATTTAAAAAACTCAAATGACAATGTCAGTGAATGAGTAAAAGTTCAATTTGTGGAGTTTAATTTTATATCGTGTGTACGATTACGAGAGGAGTTTATTTGATTTAGTACGATTGACGATTGATCCAGAGTCAGAGTGCCTGGTTTTGGTTTTTTCATTCATCGAACCAAATTAAACTAAGCAATACGCAACAATGAACAGGTCACTAGCAAACCGTTCCATGAATATGAATCGCTCAATGAGCCAAAGCCAGCAGGTCAAGCCAATCACGTTGACAGGGTCTGCAACAATAGTTGTGGAATTTTTCAGTAAGTCATGTCATGTCACATGTGTACAATGTCATCATCATTGTTTGCCTCACATTCCGGATAAATATTGAATGCAAATTATAAAAGTGTCACATGTTTCATAGTTAACCTTGATTGGATGTTTTGTTTTTCAGAATATGCTGTCAACTCAATTTTATATCAAAGAGGAGTCTATGCTCCAGAAACTTTTGACAAAGTACAACAGTATGGCATCACGCTATTTGTGACGAAGGATCAAGAGATTCAAAACTATTTCCAAAACATCTTACCACACCTTGAAGGTAAGTTCATTATTCATTATCATGGTCATGGCGGTGATCTGAAAAGATCCTAAAGCTGACGTATTACAAAAATGCTAGTAACAGAAATTTCATTACACACAATTTGTTTTTGTTGAAGGTTGGCTCAGCAGAGGAGAGTTAAAAGGGGTGTCGCTAGTTATCACATCAGCCATAACTGGGGAGAATCTCGAAAAATGGGATTTCGATATCCAAACAGTAAACCCGACCGATGGAGACACGACTATTACAGGGTATGCACTTATCCTTAATGTTAATAAGTATTTTACCTTAATATTTCTCAAACCGGAAACAGGAAGCATTTATCGGATTATGTACAATTTTTTGTTTTGTTGTGTAGGCGTCAAAGAGAATATGGAAAAAAGGAACTCGCAGAGATACAAAAGGGAATCAGAAATGTTATGCGTCAAGTGACAGCAACCGTAACATTCCTTCCATTGTTGGACGCGCGTTGTGCGTTTGATCTCAGAATCTACCTTGCCAAGAAAGCTGAAGTTGCTACTGGATGGGTTGAAGAGACTGACACCATGATTGAAAATCCCGAGAAAGTTCAACTCAGAAGTTTTAGCACAAGTATTCATCGTGTCAACGCTACTGTTACATATAAAGCAGATGCATAGCGTATGAAGCTTTGCATATTAATAACTACATTGTTTCCAAATTCAATTTTCGGAGGCCAATATTTGTGGTGACTGTATCTTTGGGATCAAAAAGTGGAAACGCTACTTCCATTTCTTTTTTGTTTTTAGCGAAAACTGATTTATCATGTCCGTGCAAAGTACTTTGACTTTGCCTAAAACTACCTCTTTCGTATTCATTGCTATCGTTCGCGTTCGATAAGCCGTTAGCCGTTCTCAAGCACTTTCCTTACCTTACTCACTGCCTATGTCGCAGTGCACAGTCGATTCTGCATGTGCACAGGAATTAAGTTTAATTGACGTTACTATATTGTTTAAAAATTAATTGAGCAATATGTATCCGATTTGACTTTTAATTGTTGTTTCAATAATTTGTGCGTTTACATGGAATGTGTAAAGATATGGATCTTTAAAATTGAATGTGTAAAAGATTTTCTCATGGTAAGGCAAAAGTGTGTGCGTGTACTTCCGGCACTGGCACTTCTTGATGACATTATTGTAACTGTTAAGTGTATATTTCGTTTTAAGTTTAGCGTTCTTGTATCATTTTAATTTGGTTTAATTACTGATGAACTTGTTTTTTGTAAGTAAACCAAATGATTATTAGGATTCTCGGAATCCTATTGAAAATGCAATGTACGTATAGTGTACGTTGGTTCCGTGTGTCCGTCCGTCC
>JAQFZG010004119.1:0-12322 GCA_034695465.1 Entomobrya nicoleti | reverse complement strand
AAGCTCATTATAAGTATCAAAATGTATATATATTGGTATGATATTAACAAAGTAAATTAAAATTTAGCAAAAACTCGTTTATGGCCATATAAAAGTTATATATAAAACACAATTTATTTTTTCACATGAAATATTCGAAGTAAGACTTTTCAAGTTATTATCTAAATTAGTTTTTTAATTGGTTTTGCACGGCAGCCTTTTTTTGTCAAGAAATTGAGTTTTAAAGTGGCTTTTGTAAAACTATTTTAGATAAAATGTTGGTAGCAGGTTTAAATAATTTTAAACCAAGTAAAATACCTAAAGATGCTATTGCTTTGAACATGTTCACGAATTGAATTGATTTATTAACGTCTAAAAAGTGACAGAATCTGTTTTCCAACTACAACACAGTCCTACTGATAGTAGGCTGAACAAAAAGCCGACAACCAGTATTAAGTAGATAAATTAATTTTTACAAAGCCAGTCATAACTAAAGATTTATAATACAAATTATCCAAAATAAAAATATACATTGGAGCGCACTTTCAGTAGGTAATCCTTCTCAATATCAACAAAGTCATCATGCGAATTCATTTCAATTTTCACGGGTTGAGAAGCAAAATATTTTAATTGTTATATTTGCGAATAAAAACATTTTAATTGCAAGCGAAAATTATGAAGGTGAATACATTTAAACCTACATCCTTTGGTTATTGTCAAATTATTGGTGTACGATATTTGGAACAACACCTTGTGCGGAATCATGTAATGTTTGGGATTGTTAATGCATGGGATTGATCATGAGGTTTATTATTGGGTTTACAATGCAAGTAATTCAATCTATCATCGAAATTTGGCATGGAATTTATATGGTGCGGTGAAGTTTTTATGCTGATTCTAATGGTTTGTGTCATTTTTCCGAATGCATAAATTTGGAATTATCAGCTGTTTTTGCTTACCCGAGCTCATGCGCCCGCCCACAGTATTTTGCATTAGCAGCCAGCTACCTTCCAGAGACTGGCTTTCCTGTCGATGCTTCCTTCATATCTCTTTTAATCTTTGATCAGAAAAGTTAAAACAGATTTGTCCAAATTTATTGGATAGTTGTCAAAACAATGAAACGTCGATTTACAAGTGGTATTTGTGATTTTCTTAAGCTAAAGACTTCAAGTAGGCGTAATTTTTATTTGTTCTATGTAAGTAAATACATTAGAAAAATCCGGTTTTACAAGATAGTTACAACATTAAATATTTTTTGAAGATAAATATGAAACCAATAGTTTATTTAAAGCAACCTTACACATTTCACCAAATATTTAACATTTATATTGTACTATTTACCGGTGTATACGTGGTTTGATAAACATAACAGTGTAAAAGACATATTGCGAAAACAACAACAAATCCTTAAGATTTTTTCTATGATATGAAATTACTAATTATTCCTTAACAGATCAATCGTTTATTGTGAAGAACCGTCAAGTTTGATTTTATTGGTTATAATATCGGGTAACATAAAGATGTTCGTAATAAAGTCATCTATATGCGAATTATTCCAAATTAAAAGTTATAAAAACAGTCGAAAAAACGTGCGTAATATTCTAAATACAAACCCCATTTTTAAAAATTTGTTCATCCGTTTATTAACATTATTAAAAAAGATTTAACGTTAAAAGCATATTTCCAAAACTAATAATTGGCTATGATAACTAATCATGATTTCCAATTTTTTCAATCTTAATTGCAATGTAAAGAGTATATTTTACTTAGCTGAACCTAACCCATCCAAACAATCCTATCATATCACTTACATCCAAAATAGTACCGTTGGTCTACTTTAGTTTTGGCGAGGCCAAAGACAAAACAGAAACTTTTAATAAAGGACAACATTTTTTATTCATTTTTCAAGTCCATAAAAAATTGAGTTAGTAAATACAACATAGTTTTAATAGTCAACAACCAAAATAGCATCAAATATACGCAGAATAATGACCCAGCAATATTCTTTACAGAACTCTTTTCCTAGAGTTCCAAACGGTCCATACTTAATTTTCACAGGCATAATTGATTGACATTGTTTAATGTATACTTTATGCATTCGGGTTTTCCTTTTGGCAAATCTGATTTCAGCTATCAGTTTATGAATAATGACGACTTGAGAGGCGAAGTCCAATGTATCACAAAATAATGGGATTAAAAGTGCATGGCATATTGCTATTCCTATAGCTGCTAATACAAAAAATGTATAAATAAAAAGTCCAACGTCTAAGACATCACTTTTAACGACAGCCCAACATAAAATAACAAGTGACCAGAAAGCTATCGACATAATCAAGTATACCAGAATCTGTATAAATCCTTCGGCCTTTTTAAAGATTATAATAAATTTCGTATAACAACTATAAAACTCGCATGAGTTACGTATACCTTGAAGCATAATTATTAAAACTATTTTAAACCGATCAATTGTAATTGCTATACAACAACCAATAAATAAACCTGTTCTACTACCTTCTAAACAGATAATTAAAACAATAAAAAATCGACATAAAATTGCAAAATAAATAATATCCAACGTACGTTGTTTCGGATCCGCCAACACTTCTTCAAATATGAAATATGGGAGGTCAAAATCTCCGCATATAATTGCAAATGACATCACCCATGCTCCTCCGGAAAAAAATGGAACTCCAACAAGCGAAGCGACAACCCCAAGATCAACCCCTTGTTTTCTGTGTGCCCCCTTTCGTAGTATGTGCTCTGTAAGTTAGATTTGAAAATGTTTACAAGCTACTTTCAAATGCCACGTTTGACAACATGGTTGATATTTGGTAACAGTAAATAACTCTTACCTTTTTCTAACTCATCCGCAAATTCAAGGAAATCGTTAAAGGCTGATAGTAAACATCGCATATTTTTAATACCAATGTATACTACTATAACTAATGCTATCAAACCTGTCCCAATCAGAATCAAACAGCCTGCATTTATTCGTGCAAAAAAAATTCGTTGTTGTAGACTCAGATATATTGTAGTGAAAAAACACATCCAACCAAATAAACCAATGTAAATTATTACGATACAATAGAGAATAGTAGATGCCGAAATTTTGAGTATAAGCTTTGATTTGGGATAATCCCATTTTAGTGGAAATGGCCACAAGAAAAAGTTCAGAGCTGAGAGCAGTCTGAATGCAAGTTCGTCAAAATCTGATAACGTCATCGTTTTGTATTTTGAGTTAAACTATCGTGCAAAATATATATTTTTTTATTCAGAAGCAAAATCACAGTCTATTTTTGTAAATTGTCGTGAAGAAACTTGGTGTGTATATCGAGTATGTAATTGAGTTTCAGTGTTATTTATAATATGTTAGTGAAACTTTGAAGAAGAGATTGTGTCGAAGCAAAACATTGTGGGCTATGTTGTTTTATTGGACAATTTGACTTGTAGTAATCAAAAAATAACAAACAATGGGCAAGTTGGTGCAATATAGTTTGCTCCACAAAATGCGTAGATGAAGATGATGTATAAAAGACTTGGACGTCTTTGTATATGCCAATTTTAAACAATGTGTTTTCCGATACAAGGTAAATTTTGGATTCAAGGAGAAGTTTATGTGGGCTTATTTTTGTTCTCATATTAACCTTAACTTTTTAACGAAAAAACTCTGATTATTCGTCTACAATGAAACTTTTCGAGGAAAACAATAGACATGTCATTTCGTTCTAGGACATAAATGAAGGATAATGAATGGGTAATGACAGTAATATATTGTGGAGTAAAAATGATGTCAAGTTTTTAATGCTAAACTGTTATTTAAATGTGATACGTTTGTCCCTTCATTTAATATATTAGGAGGAATTTACAATGAATAAGATTAGCGTAAATTGTAATTTGCAAACATGCTAAATCCAATGCTGATTAATTATACTTAACCAAATATTTTATTGACTTAAAAAAATAGTTGAAGGATAATTCAAAGCCGATATTTTAGTAAATAACCATAAAACGGAAACAAAAATATTTCCTTGAAATCGTGCATGAAGTCATTTATCAAAAAGACATTATAAGAAATTAGTCCATATTTACCGAAAAACGGTCGAGCAATCAAAATTCGATTCATTTGACTCGCAGGTGGTATTTATTGTTTCCATGGCCGGAAGAGTTTTATTGCTGATATTATTTTAAAAAGATTAAAGCATTTACTTAAACTGGTTTCAGGTTTCACAAATTAAAAATACAGTCAGAATAAATACAGAACCAATAATGGTATTTATATTACCTCACGTATTTCACCAATTTTTTATCATTTATCATTTTATCCATGGTTTGACTTGTCGAACAGTTTAGAACATAACGTAGTATCTTACTGTATTCAATACAAATAAACTATTTCGCGCTTTTCTCTATACTACATACATAAAAACTTGTTTGCATTATACAGTCAGAATATATACAATTAACTTATTGTGAACTAAACATTATAGTGTTTTGATTTAAGGTTAGCATTAATATTCAACAACCATAATTGCGTCAAATATTCGCAGAATTATCACCCAACAATATTCTTTACAAAACTCCTTTCCAAGAGTTCCAAACGGTCCGTACTTTATTTTAACAGGCAGAATTGATCGACATTGTTTCAGATATACTTTACGTGTTTGGGTCTTCCGTTTAGCAAATCCGATTTCAGCTACCAGCCTGTGAATACTGACGACTTGTGAGGCTAAGTCCATTGCACCACAGATTAATGGCGCCAAAACAGCATGACCAGTTCCTAGACCTATTGCTGCCAATACAAAAGTTGTATAAATAAAAAGTCCAACAACTAAAACATCACATTTAACAACAGCCCAGCATGATATAACAAGTGACCAGAAAGATATTGACATAACTAAGTATATCATAATCTGCAAAAAATCTTCGGCCTTTTTGAAGATTATAATAAATTTCGTATAACAAATATAAAACTCATTTGAGTTACGTATACATTGAAGCATAATCGTTAAAACTTTTTTAAATCGATCAATTGCAATTGCAATACAACAAGCAATAAATAAACCTGTTCTAAACGCTTCTAAACAAATAATTAAGACAATAGCAAATCGGCATAATATTGTCGAATAAATAACTTCCAGTGTACGTTCTTTTGGATCCTGTAGTATTTCTTCAAAGATAAAATATGGGCAGTCAAAATCAGCGCATACAATAGCAAACGAGAGTATCCAAGCTGCTCCTGTAAAAAACGGAACTGCCAGAAGGGAAGCGACCACCCCAAGATCAACTCCATGTTTTTTGTGTGCACGCTTAGACCTTCTTAAGCTGTATTCTAAAAGTAGGTTTTAAAAATATATTACAACGTAAAAAATCCTTTGAAATACCAGATCTAATGTAATGGCAAATAACTCTTACCTTCGTCTATCTCATCCGCAAATTCAAGAAACTCGTTAAAAGCTGATAGTAAAGCTGTTCTATTTTTAAAACCCTCAAATACGACAATAACTAATGCGGTCAACGCTGTTCCAATCAAAATGATCAGACCGGCATTTATTCTTGCAAAGTATTCCCTTTGTTGATAATTAAGATATATCGTAAGGAAAAAACACATCCAACCGAACAAAGCAATGTACATTATTGCGACACAGTAAGGAATATTCCATGCTGAAAACTTGAATACAACCTTTGAATTTGGATAATCCCATCGTAGTGGAAACGGCCACAAGAAAAAGTTAAAAGCTGAGAGAAGCCTGAATGCAAGTTCGTCAAAATTTGATAACGTCATCGTTTTGTATTTTGAGGTCTTTGCCTTATTGTCTTTACCTTATTGAGCAAAACACAAATTTAAATAAATAAGAGTTTATAGACAATATTTTGGATCCTATCTGTTATAGTCTCTTTACGTAAATGATTGAAAAAATCTTGACTTGAATGTTATTGTAACTCTTATGTAGTTGCGTATCAGATTTATATATAATTGTTCGTAAGCCAAACCACGGTCCGATCAGATAGCAGACCATTTTTCAAAACAAAACAATTACGTGCTAGCTTGTTCTAATGAAACATTTTTACTTGAAACTGTGTATTAATAAGAAAAAGGAACAAAAACTTGGCAATTTGGAACAAGTTAGTAACTAGTGCAAATTTTATATTGGCTATAGTTCTTTTGATGGTTTCCTCCAGGATGATGTTTCAAAGATTAGATCTGATTTGTATTTTTCAATTTTGATAAATGTTTTCAACTTCCAAGGTTTAATTTGAATTCAAGGAGAAGTTAAAATGAGCTTAATTTGTTTTGATGTTAACCTCATTTTTTAAACGGAAAATACTGGTTATTCCTGTTTTCGTCTGAAACTAAACTTTTCGAGGGTTATAATAGATATACATTTTATTTTTAAGGACTGAAACTAGGGTTATTTGATGGGTGAAAATGATAAAAGGGATAGAGTAAAAGTATGTCAATTTATAATACTATACTGTTATTTTAATATCATGTTTTTCTTCTTTTTCCACTAATTTAATACATAAGGGCGAGTTTACAATAACAAGGGCTGTTGTAAATTGTAAAAAATACTGAAACTAATGCCAATTATTTTTTTACCTGAGTACTTTACTTACTAGAAGGATAATTTGGACAATATCCAAACCGATATTTTACTAAGTATACATTTTTTTAAATCCTGTAGTCATGTAAAGTTACTAAATCATTCTTCAGCAAAAAAATACGTAAAATTGATCAATACTTATCAACATGTGGTATTTATTATTTCCTGGCTCGTGGATTTTTAATCCTGATATTAAGCTATAATAATTTAGCTATTACATTTTTAGGAAATTTTAAGCTTAACATTTTGCGTCTAAAAATTACAGAAATTTTTAGCCGATTTTGTATACATTATGTTGCTCTCACGCTTTAGACTAAAAATTACGGATGCGCGTTGGTTAGTCCAAACTCAAAAAATTCCGGTATTCATGGCAATAGTCCCAAAAACACAAAAAAGAGCTGCACAAGTTTTGCTTCTTATTCACTCCAAGCTCTAATTTGCCAAAACAATAAAAAGCTTTCGTTGAAATTTGATACATATTATTGTCAAACAGATAAAGATATGATATGATATATATGATTATACTTGCTCCCTAAACGGTAGGCTCCGTGTAGTTTTTCGAAATCAGTTATGTATTATTTGTTTATGTCTAATAGGTTTCACGTTGATTAAAATCGGTTGCTAAAAGTCAGTCAAGTCAGTTGGGAAAATTGCCGCGAAAAATAAATACGAGATTCTTTGGATTTGTGAAAAGTGAAGTCATTAGTTTTCTGTCAATGGTTGTCTGTTTATTTGTTAGATACCCCATACATACTATAAATTGCAATACCAAACTAAACATCGGTTTTCTTAAGTAAATAAATGAACATATCTATGAAAAATGACTAACCATGACTGCAAATACGTTTTTGTATAGTACCAAAATATTTCCCACTGGCTCTAAATCTGCTCAAAATTCATGTTTATTTTGGGTGAGCAATTATTGTTTCAAACTAACAGATTATCCAAATATGCTTTCCCCGTATTATTATGATGTATGTAGAAGGAGCTAGAAGTGGATGAGCGCTATTCACATCTCACATGAAAAGCAAGCATTTTTCTAATTTGGTTTTGGTTGGTCGCACTACCAAGTTAACAGACATACTTCCTCAATATACAGTGCAATGTAGAAGTCTTAGCTGCTTTTGAAGCATTTTCTGATGCGTGATTTTTTTGTGAAAATTAAATCAGTGTTTAACCACTGATTAAAAAATGTTCGCTTTGCAACAAAGTTCAGTATTATAATCCTTTTTTAAACAAGTGCCCCAAAAACTTACACCATACCAAACATAGTACTAATATTCAACCACCAAAATTGTATCAAATATACGCAAAATTATCATCAAACAATATCCTTTACAGAAGTCAACGTCAATAGTACTGAATGGTCCATACTTGACTCTAATAGGCATAATTGATTGACATATTTTTATATATGTTTTACGTATTCGAGTTTTTCGTATAGAATACCAGAGTTTTGCAGCAAGCTTATGAAAACTGACAACATATGCGGCTAATTCTAGTGCACTACAAGAAATTGGAAGTAAAATAGCATGACAAATCCCAAGCGCTATTGCTGTTAAAACAAAACTTAAATAAATAGGAATTCCAACGACCAAAACATTACATTTTACGACGGCCCAACAACTTATAACAAGTACCCAAAATGATATAAATATTACAAAGAATACAATCATCTGCATAAGGCCTTCAATCTTTTTGATTATAATAACAACTTTCGTATAACTAATATAAAATTCGTATGAGTTACGTATATCCCTAAGCATGATTCTCAAAACTTTTATAAATCGATCAAGAGAAATGACAGCACAACATGCAATAAAATTACCTGTTCTAAACGCCTCTAAACCGCAAATTAAACAAATTATAAGTCTGAATATTGTCGTAAAACAAATAACTTCAAATGTACGGTATATAGGATCCGGCAGTATTTCTTCCAAGATAAAATATGGAAAGTCGAAATCACTGTAAACAAAAAGAATCGGGATTGCCCATGCCGATCCTGAAAAAAGTGGAACACCAAATAGAGAAATTAGGGCTCCAAGATCAATTCCTTGTTGTTTGCTTTGCAAGCCCGTCGTAGGATTGCAGTATTCTGGAAAATGGTTAACATTTTATATTTTAAAAAATGGAAAAATAATATTAGGAAGTTTGTATAGCAATCTTACCCTTATCTACCTCATCTGCAAATTCAAGGAGCTCGTTAAAGGCTGATAACACAGCTTCCAAATTTTTAAAGCCGACATATACAGATAAAACAATTGCTGACATAACTGCCCAAAACCAAATCAAAAAAGCGGCATTTATTCTTTCAAAGTTTTGTCGTTGTTTGAAAGTAAGGTATATCGTAGTCAAAAAGGACACCCAACCCGATAAAAATAAGTAAACTATTACGAAACAAAATGGAAAAATACGTTTTGAAAATTTACGAACAATAAGCTTCGAATTTGAGTAATCCCACCTTAGTGGGAATGGCCACAAGAAAAAGTTAAACAATGAGAGTGATCTGAACGCAAGTTCTTCAAAATTTGATAACGTCATTTTATTGTTCTTTAAGTTCGGTGACAAGAAAAATTGTTCAAATATCTATCTGTGCCGTATCACTTTGTGAAAACGCTTTAAAAAGTCTGACTTCCGTGTTGTTTGTGAAAACTTGAAAACTGAACTGTTTTTGAGTTTGTAAATTCGTCTAATGATTTGTTAATAGGTCAACATTAGATTCGACATGTAGTAGTAATTTAGGCATGTGTAAAACTGCAATTGCTTTTATTGACTATGCTTTCTTTGATTATTTTTCCTTCTCCAAATACATAGAAATGTATGGTCAGGAAAATTAAAGTCTTGGTTTCGAAATCCAATTTAAGGAAAATATTAATATTTTTGCGCAACTAAGTTTAATTTTAGCAAACCATAATTGCATTTGGTTTAATTTGTTTTGACCGCAATTTCTTTTTAAAGTCAGAATGGGAAATTATTATTATTTTGTACAAAAAAGTATTTGTAACGATATGGGTTGCTATTAAATGTCAGTTCAGACTTAAAAAATTGTTTTAAATTAATATGTTTTCATTTATTTATATAATAAAAGTCCATTATAGATTCTTTAGAAATATGTGGAAATGCTAACTCTCTAATCAGAATCAAATTTAAAAGGACTACTCAATATATTTTCAATAAAGCCACGCGCTCTCTATCAAAACAGCAGACGGTCAAGAACTAAAAACGAACCGAAATTAGTTTATATTACTGACACGTGGAACTAGATATTTGGTTGGCCTAAAAATTCTCGATGCTCATTCAACGTTACTACAAGAATATATTGTACTTTTTATAACAACGAGAAGCCGTCTTTCTAGACAGCTATTACGACGTACTAAGTTTGATAACCAAGAGTTCGTCCAATAGACCTAGGAATGTATCACCAACAACATTATGTTGAAGCATTTATTTATATTTTAAACCTTATTTCGAGATTTTCCATTTCTGCGCCACATTATGAAAAAAAAGTACTAGACTTGATGTTAAACATGTAGAATACATAAACATTATTTAGCGATTGAATTTCTTTCGTAACAGTTGATTTGATTCAACGGTTAAAAAAAGATTTTTTAAATTATCAAGTACCAATATAGTAGAATACTAAATATGTGAATGTAGTTTATTCATTATAATTAAAAATCTTAATGCTAGATTACGTTATTCCTAAACCACATTACAGGCTACATCAATAACAAATTGTTAGGTTAGGCCAATAAGCTACAATACCTAGCTAACAAAGTGCTTGGTATTTTTAAATATTATTTCTAAGCATGCCATATTTCTTTCAAATAACATCGTAATTATTTTGAAAACATGTATACAAGTGCTTACTACAACTGTCTTAAATTTGTATTGACATCAATGCTGTAGCGGTAGAATTAGACAAAAATCCCAGTACTGTAACACAAGTAAACATTTTGATGTCGTACATTCCTCCACTGGACACTGCAACAACTTTATATGCTCGTAACAAACATCTGTTATATTTTCTTACACCTTTATGTTTACTTATGATCATTCTTTTTAGCATTAAGCTATGCTGATTAACGATTGCAGAAAATGAGACAAGAACAATTAATGCACATCCCATAAATACCAAAAACGTTGCTCCGCATAAAACAATAGCAATTTTTCCTTCTTTCCCTTGATCAGCCAAACGTATAGAAAGTATTGCTCCAAGGATGGCACACATCACAAATATAGATTGTAACGATGGGACATAGTGTGTTCCATACGTGTTGTTGTAAAGATTTTGCATGATTCGTAATTTGGAGTAGATTTTAAAACATTTTGGCAAGTCGTCCGCAAATTCCGTTAAATATTTTATAGTGGTTTTGAACAATAAAATGTGCGACACGCTTACCAAGATCACGAGCATGAATGCTACCCATATTCGAATTCCGAACCAAACTCCAGCACAAAATATTACCGAAATGGCCAAGTTTTCATTCAATGGTTTTAAAAGTTTATATGCAAAGTATCCATATTGAAAAGGTTGTTCACGGAAAATGTAGAAAATCGGTCCAAATACAAAAAGCATTGCAAAGATTGTATACGCGCAAGAAACGAATAGTAAAGTGGTCCGAAATTTGTGACATTTTTTAAAGGCTCCAATACCAAAGTGATCTGTAGTCAAGGAAAGAAGAAATATACAATGGTTTATTGAAGTGTAATCATAACAAGTATATAATGTACAATTCTTACGTTTTTCTAAATATCTGGTGAACATGACCAGCCCATTATTTAGTTGTAAAACTCCCAGTGCACCAATTGAGTTTGGTAAATGTTGAACCATTCCATTAAAGGTAGTAATAATCCAAAGTAAATGGAATACAAAATATACGTAAGTTTGATTTTCGTGATATTTTTTCCAGTCTGTAAACAGTCGTATAATGTTCGAAACAAAAAATGATACAAATCCAAGATAGTTTAGATGGCATAAATAGTATAAAACGTGATATTTATTGAGGTATAATATTATGTGAGATGATTCAACTTTGTTTAGAAATGATACTTTAAGGGTATAAGGATGAGCGAGAATGTAACGACCCCAAGTTAGATAAATTTCGACAAATTTTTCCATTGCAGTATTTGACTATTGAAAATACTTCTCTTATAGCACTTATTTTGTTAGACTCTGCCTTGGATTCAAGTTTAGGAATAACTAAACTTAAGCAAGAACTATTATATTTTGACAAAGTTATATAAAAATTATGTCATTAAATATGTATAAGTCTGCTGTTATAGCGATCATAACGGCGGAGCTGAAACATGCGGCGTATAATAATGATAATGATGCTAATTTCTGTTGAAAATGAAAATCGGTTAGTCCTACGATGTTATTTTGTCCTAAAATATTTAATTGCAAGGTTCAAATGTACACCATAAACAAGTTGAAATTTTCTACTTTGACCTTTGTCTTTGGCTAAAAAAGTAAAAGCTCTTTTCCCCTTGACTATATTGACTTCGATTCATTTCTGGAAAATTGTGCTCACGGTCGGATGGCCGGACAAACATTGTAAAGCCATTGCTTGATAAGCTTTGCTTTTAGCTCCTTAATTAGTATACTTATGTGTGGAAGACACATGTCACTCACAAAGGCATCTATTTTTAAAGATAATATTTCCATAAGAAGTTTCTAGACCTTGTACCGCAAATTAGGTTGTCTGCCTTGTCAAAAAAACAAAAGAGTTAGTAATTAA
>JAQFZG010004118.1:0-12323 GCA_034695465.1 Entomobrya nicoleti | reverse complement strand
CTAGACGTGGTCCAATCGGGACAAGATTTATGGTATAGACTTATGGCACGAAGTTGAGCAACTTTGTGAAGTATTGAGACAATCGGACAACCCCTTCCAGAGTTATGCCAAGTCAAAATTGGAAAAAGTGTAAAACTAGACGTAGTCCAATCAGGCCATGGAGTATGATATAGACTAATGGCACGAAGTTGAGCAACTTTGTGAAGTATTGACACAATCGGACATACCCTTCCAGAGTTATGCCAAGTCAAAGTTGGAAAAAGTGAAAAACTAGACGTGGTCCAATAGGGCCAAGGAGTATGATATAGACTAATAAATTATTAACGCACGTAAGTGTGTTTCTAGGATCGGTGTGTGATTGGGAGAAAGAGTCTGTCCGTCTGTCTGTCTGTGAGCACGATATCTCGAATACGCTTCATTCGTCATGAAACTTTGTATACAAGATTATATGGTTAATTGGAAGAACCCTATTGATTTTGGGTCAAATCGGTTGACGCAGGTCAAAGAGGTCAAGTGTCATTTTTTTTCAAATGACACCTTGAAGCCAAATTTTGTGGAAATGTAGCCCTACTATAGAAACATTGTTATGCAAAGTTTCAGTTGACCTGACCCAACCCTTTCGGCCCCAGGGGGTCTTGACGGTCACACATTGGAAATGATCTCCTACCTAAATGGTTTAACCGATTTACATGAAATTTAGTATACAGAGGGATATAGTAGTAAAGAGGAACCTTATTATTGTGGGGCAACTCGGTTGACCGTTTCTGGAGTAACGGCCAATTAACGATTACATGCTTTGAAAATGAGGATTTTTTTGGTACCAATCGACAGATCAGAGTATTGGGATCAAACTTGGTCAAATGACCATGGTCCAAAACTCGATAGTTTTGGAGATATGGGTGGTTTATTTTTTTATGTTTTTGTATGTTTTTGTGTTTGTATTTTTGTGAGCATGTAATATTTGCCGGCGCAGCCGGCGCCTTTCTTAATTGTCTACGTGCGTTATCTGTCCCAAGGACCGTAGATTTTGAAGCAGTGATTTCCTTAGAAATAGCAGGCTCTATAGAGGACAGCCAAGTAGAGGCTCTGTATTTTATTTTGGGGGAAAGGGGAACAGTCGGTGGTCTGGGGATAAGTATTTAGCTCCCACGGACTGTACGATTTGTGTCCTTTGCATCATGACTTTTTTAGACGGAATGAGTTGTGCAAGCTCTTTAAATTGCCACTACGAAATTTGAGTTAGATACGACACCATAGTTACTGCAGACATTAATGGTACTGGTTACTGTGTCGTCATAAAGCAAGAACTTCAGTGTAAACAAATATATTTAGTGAATTTATGCAATACAAATTGCATTTATTAAGTCAACGACATAATGTTTTCATTCCGCCTAAAAAAGTCATGATGCAAAGGACACAAATCGTACAGTCCGTGGGAGCTAAATACTTATCCCCAGACAACCGACTGTTCCCCTTTCCCCCAAAATAAAATACTTGCCTCTACTTGGCTGTCCTCTATAGAGCCGGCTATTTCTAAGGAAATCACTCTTCAAAATCTACGGTCCTTGATCTGTCCCAGGTGTTTTACCAGTTTTATTTTTAAATAAGTACATCTAAAGGATAAACTAATTGAAATCCAAACTTAATTTGATTAAACAGCGTAATTATAACTTCAGGTTTTATTATTTTATTAAATGGTGCCATTTTTTATTTTACTTTTACCAAAAAAATGTCGACATAAAATTTTTGATTATGCGAAAGAAAAAACTTAACTAATTCATTAAAACTTCCACAAACTAATAGTTAGTTAGTTTTATTGACAAGCTATATTGGCGGCCGCACTTGGATTAGTATTTATCGTTTCACCCAAGCTATCCAACAACTCTTTCCTGTAGTCATCAAAGTTTCCATCAATCTCATTAATCGACCTCTCCTCCACAATCCACAATTGACAGTTAGTCTCCCTAATCAGCCTCTCGTCGTGACTCACAATGATCACTCCACCTTTATACTCGTTTATGGCATCAGTCAACGCCTCAATACTCTCCATGTCCAAGTTATTTGTCGGCTCATCCAAAATGAGGACATCAGGTGCATTGAGCTTCAACTCGGCCAAGGCCACTCTCGCCTTCTGACCCCCAGACAAATCCTTCATTGGAATAGTATGCGCGTAGCCGGGTAATCCAAACGAGCCCAACTCTTTCCTCGCTTTTTCATATTGAAGATCAAATAATCTTATAAGATATTCCGTCGGATTCTCCTGTGCCGTTAAATGCTCTCCGGAATGCTGGTCGAACTTTCCTATTCTCAATCTATGATTTTTCCTCCATTCCCCCTTCGTCGGTTCCAATACCCCAGTCAATAAATTCAAAAATGTCGACTTGCCAACTCCATTTGGGCCGACTATACCTATCCTCGAGTCTAAATCGATGCCAAACTCAATATTCTCGAAAATGAAATTCTTGTGAGTAGGGTACTTAAAGAAGACGCCATGCAAGCCCAAAATTGGAGGTTGCAGGGGAGGAGGTTCGGGAAAAGAGAACTTGACAATGTAGTCCCTCGGCTTTTGGATCAAGTTCATAGTTTGCACCGACTCACTGTCGTCATCATCACCATGCTTCCCTTTACCACCACCCCCTTTCCCTTTCTTCTTCATTTGGGCATCCTTAGTCTTCGCCTCAGCTTGTTTTGTCGACTTGCCCGATTTTTTCATTTCCCGCAATCTCTTCTCCTGCTTCTCATACTCTTTCACAAGCTCCGCTTTCTTCTGCTTGTGCATTTTCTTGAACATGGTGTAATTTCCCCGATAATAAAACAGTTTGCACATGTCCAGATGAATAATGTCTGAGCAGACATTATCCAAAAATCCCTGGTCGTGGGAAACAATCAACAAAGTTTTCTTCCATCCTTGCAAATAATTGTCTAACCAAATTACAGCGTTAAGATCCAAATGATTAGTAGGCTCATCCAACATGAGCAGTGTGGGTTCCACAAACAAGGCACGTGCAAGGCTCACTCTCATTCTCCAACCACCACTCAAATTCTTTGTCGGCCTTTCCATCATTTCTCGGGTAAAACCTAAACCAGCCAAAATTCTTCTCGCTTTTGGCTCAGCAGCATCCGCATTTATCGCTTTCAACTCATCATAAATCTCATTCAACCGATCCATTAGATCCTTTTGCTTCTTCGAGTCTTGTTCCGTGTTCGACTTTTCGTCCACCTCTTTGAGCTCCTTCAAAAGTTCCGTTCTCTTCACATCCGCTTTGAGGACCACTTCCACACAACTCACTTCTTCCGGGCTAACTTCCTGTTCGCAGTACAGAACATCAATGCCAGCAGGGATTTTGAACACGCCTGAGGCTAAATGACGGAGTAGTGTGGTTTTCCCATGTCCATTCGGACCAACTAAGCCATAATGACGGGCGTGTGCGATGAGAAGATCCGCATTCACAAATAAATCTTTGCCTTTTGCAGAAATATTGAATTTTTCTATTTTAATGTCTACTGCCCCATCATCCACGTGCTTGTCCATCGTTGACACTGTAAAGTTTTCGGCAAGTTCCGAGTGACCTTGACCTCCTTTCTTGAGAAGAGCTTCCTGCAGTTTCTCTTGTTCTTGCTGTATTTTTAATTTCTTCTTTTCCTTGTGCGTTAGTTTCTTCTCAGTTGGAACTTTAGCTTTGGAGGAGGGATCCTTTTCTGCCATTGGGGGAGCCGCATCTTTTTCTGGCTCTTCTTCTTCAGCAGGTGGAGGTGGTGAAGGTGTGAAGGCTCTTGGGACAGGAGGAGCTACCCCTTCAACTTCTGCTATTTTTTCTTCTTTCACAGGAGGGGGAGGAGCTGGAGCTTTCTCCTCATCCTCCTCTTCTTCTTCATCTTCTCCGTTATCCAACATGGCAAAGCCCCCAACTGGTTTTTTGCCTTGTACGGGTCTACTTGTGGAAATCGTAACTGCCTCCATTTCCTCAGCAAGGTCACCAATATCCTCCTCCTCTTCATCTAACTCGTCCACATCCTTTATCTGCTTCTTCTTTTGCTTCTGCTTCTTTTTCGGACTGGCGATCTCATCAACATCGTCATCATCTTGAGGTATTGGTGGAGCTGGCTTGTCATCTTCATCCGAGTCAAAATCCAAGTCCTTTTTACCTCTCCCCTTCTATTAATATTAAGAGAAGGCAAAACGACACCGGTAATAGAAAATAGGGTTTCAATTATATTGAGATTGTTTCATTGTCTGATTACTGATTACTGGCTAGATGTGTACCTTTTTGCCTTTCTTGTTTGCTTTCTCTTTCTGCTTTGTGGAAATTTCAGATGCTAAGGACGGCGTTTCTTCATCTTCTTCCGAGACATCACCAGCATTTAGCACTCCAAATCTAAGCAAAGAAAATCATCAGGATTAAAATACATATTTTTACAGTTTACAATTAAGTCGGAAATTCCTAGCTGATTTGTCTTTTGTCTCGTCCTTATCCTGTGCAAAAAGAGCATTTACTAGTCGTTGACAGTTACCCTTTCTTTGGCTGCTGTTTCCCTCTACTTTTCACGGGAAAGAGTTCAATTGAATCTCCTTCGTCTTCATCCCCTTTTTTGTCAAGAGACTCCAAATGCTCCTCAAACTCTGTGTCCTTCTTTTGCTTCTTCTTCTGTTTCGCTGTTAGCTTTTTCTTGGAAGCTTGACCTTTTACATCATCTTCGTCATCTGAATCTACAACAGCCGGAGCTGCAGGCTTCCTCACTTCCTCGTCAGAATCATCCCCACCTCTGTTTTTACCTTTCTGCAAAAACATAGAGCAATTGACATTACATTCGCTCCATATTAATTTTCAATCAAGTTAATAGAGACTCAAGTCCAACATATGTTTATGGAGTTTATGGATTACCTTTCCCTTTTTGCCCTTTCCTTCCGCTGCAGGTGCTACAACTGGAACTGTAGGTTCGTCCTCATCAGAATCATCGCCTCCTCTGTTTTTACCTCTCTGCAAAGCAATAAAGCATTTATCCTTAAAATCTCCTCCGTCCTTTCGCACTCAAGTACAGCTGTATTAAAAAAAAAATTACCTTTCCCTTTTTAGCCTTTGCTTCTGCTTCCGCTACTGGCACAGGTGTGGGTTCATCCTCCTCATCATCCGCCGTCTTTCCCTTTCCTTTTCCTCCCTTCTTATTTGCCTTGCCTCCCTTTCCCTTCTTTGAATCATCCACCGCTGCAGTTTGTTCGGAAGCCATGGACTCCAAGTCGTCGTCAGACGGCTTTTTCCCTTTTTTCGGCGGCATCTGAACAAACGTTGAAAAAACATCAAAAATATCCAATTTGGTTTAGAACCTTTCGTCAATTTATGAATTAGCAAAATAGCAATTATCAATAATTGCTTTAGACTCTAAAAATTCTGACCTTTATAGACTTAAGTATTTAATTTGGGACCAGATCGGAAGTTTGCACACTGCTAAAAATTGAAAACAGCTTGTATACTTTTCCAAATTATGACGCAATCATCACTGGGATACACTCAACACTTGAGTACACTATTTAATTCAATACATACACATCTGACTATTCATTAATTAAATCACAATGCTTTACCTACATGGTAACAGTAAACAGCTTGTTGACTTTTTTGACTTGTTCAATGAGTCATTCGCAATATCACAATTTGCAAACCAAGTCAACTTAGTCAACTAACACATCAAAGGTAAGATCTCGTTCGTTCACCGTTCATTCAATTTTCCATTGCAATAGTTGAAGCACTGAAGCACCCAAACAAAAACTTTCACATTTTACCAACTTTTAATGCCCCACGTTATGAATTTACTCTATGACTTTGAATGAATGCATTTTAAGCTAATCGCATACCTTGTCAGCTGTTCATTCATTCAATCAGAATTAGACTTGAGGAGGCTGCTTTGCACTTGCACACATGGCCTAGTGTGTGTCTGACGGGTTTGACGGACATGCATGGCATGAATGAAAAATTAAAAGTCAGCGTTTCATAGTTAACTTATTATTATTGATTAGTACTTAGTTGAGAATTATTAATTAGCATAATTTGTGGTGACTCGAAGTAGTTTGAAGTAAAGAAAAATGGAAGGTGATGTATTAAATCTTTTGAAGTTGCCGCCGAAGGTAATACTTGATTAATTAGAAAGTGTTAGTGAAAGAAAGGGTTAAATGGTACTGAAGTGTTTAATACTTGAATACATAATATGTGCTATGCTTTATTTTTGTAATTTAAGGCACAGGACGCGCTCCTCCAGCATCTTAACCTCTTCCAGTTGATGAATCTCCGCTTGGTTTGCAAAACGACAAAATCGTGGATAGAATCGTCCGCCTCTCCACACCTTGCCCGCTTTTACATTCATGTGAAACACCGAAAGTTCCTCAAAACCATTAGGAAATCCCCTGTAAAATGGGCAAATATTACGCTCTCATGTGATACCCATGACCCCACGAATACCACTTGGATCCGCGATGACGACTACTTCCACACGTTTGCCAAACTGAATAGCGCCCTGCGCGTTTTACGCTTTACCGAACAGCGGATAAGCTACACTAATGGACTGGACGTAATACTCAGAAACTGCACCAATTTGGAGATCCTGGACCTGGGCACCTTGGACCTCCAAAATGTTTCCCTTCCAGTCACATCCGAAATCCAATATAATTTGAGAAACCATCTCAGGAAACTGGGAATCTCGTATGTAGCTTGGAATGGGGAAAAGGACCTTCGCTGGTTTGAAGACTTTCTGGGAGCTGTCGTGAATCTGGAATATTTTCGGGTTAGACTAGACATGGAAAAGTTGTAATTGTACTCCTAGTCTACGTGTAAACCTCAACCTAAGTGTACTTCCAAATTTAGCTTTATTTATTTATTTAGATTCTAACAACTTTCTCCATCTTTCTTGGTAGGTTCCATTTATCTTGTCAAGTTGTGTCTACAACTTGTACCCTTCTTTGGACGTGGATGAGATTGAGCAGAAACTTTTTGAATTTACGGACAAGTATTTGTTCAAGCCGTTGAAAGACCTTTTACTGCTGGATGACTCGAGACTCAAGCGCCTCCAAGTTGAAAACTTTGACTTGGAGCAACTCCTCCAAAACAAATTGATCGAAGTGTGTCAGAAATCAAAATCAAAATGTCTGCTGGTTAATGTTGTGGAAGGCTTTGAAAGAGCCTTGACTCCAGAGGAGAGTAGCCTTTTGGGTGAAACTATTGGCGGACTTCTCAGCATTTCCAAAAATTTGGACTTTCGAAAGTTGAAAAATTTGGAAAGCATTTCCATTCAAGATGAGTTTGTGGAGAGTTCAGATGTGGAAAAGAAATTTGTGGGGAGGGAAGAAGATGCGTTAGCTGCCCTTGGTCAAGTTTCCCTCACACTCACAACATCCATTCTCCAGTCGGAACGTTTAGCATTTTGTTTGCTCCAGCAGAGAAGACCATCCGTGAGATCTGTCTCCGTGTTATTTCAACACGACCTCAAAGGCTCAGCACAAGCTTCCATTTTTAGAGCTCCTCAGTTCACAGAGTCTTTCCCAAATTTGAGACTTCTTCAATTAAATGGTTTTGATGGTAAGGAACAGGATTATCTGGGATTTTGGAGGGGGTTCCCCGCATTGGAGGAGTTGAGTTTGCAGAATTGTAGGACTCTAGGTGATGCTGGGCTTATCGGGGACGATAAGGAAAATCCAAGGTTTTTGGAGTTAAAGTGTAAGTTGATTCACTTTTGTTACATTTTTGGCTGATTTTATGTTTGGGAGTCGAAACAATCGAAACATTGTACTTTTTATTCTTGAGCAGATTTGAAAAGATTATCATTGGAATACTGCGATAACCTTACGGACTCCTCTTTATCAACAATCATTGCCAAACTTCCCTTACACTTCCTGAGCCTTGCCCTTTCCAAAGTAACTTTTCAAAATGGACTTATCAAATTAGCAAGTAGAGAAGACAAATGTGTGCTGTGGAAGTCCCTTTTTGTTTTCCAATGCATTAAGCCGGATGACTGTGACAGCCAAGAAGCTGAAGCTGACAAAACTTTTACAACTTTTTTGAGTACAAAATATTTTGAAAATTTGAAAAAATATGAAATACTCTTTTGATAAATAGTGATAAAAAGTAAATAAGTCTTAAGACAATCCAAAAACTAAAACTAAATTTGCTCGCTTTTTTAATTTTCTCAGTTTCGCATTTTAAATCAATTATCAACTCATATATAAGTATTTATAAATAAATTTGCTACTTCTTCTCACGAATCACATTCGACAACTTAATTTTACCGGGAAAGTTTCTCGCCAAGTCCTGATCCTTGACAGCCTTAATGAGGTCCTTTTCCCTGGGCGTGGCTTCCTTGTCCCTCAAAAATGATTCCAGTGCGGTTTTAGCAGCCTTCCCCCTTTTCGCCGTACCCGGAGTCATTTTTATCCGGAATTTGTAGTGCTGCAAGGTGGAGTACGGTGCTAGCACTGGAATAGCATACAAAATTTCGTCTTGTTCCGTTGGGCAACCTGATCAAACCCCCAAAAGATTAATTACAAAAACTCCCAATCAACTATAACTTTAACAACTGTAACTTAAATGATTACTCATTAGTCATTATTACTGCTTTTGCTTACCAGTTAGCGTCTTGAGTAAATCAACTTGAGCCTCAGGCGTTGCCGTAATTTCCTCTTCGTCCACCTCTCCCGCACCATCCACCACCACCTCCTCTCCATTTTCACCTCCATCCCCTCCCCCACCAGCCACTTTAGCCCCTTTCACTGAGGCTCCTTCACCCTTCTTAGTTGCAGTTGCATTGCGCTTCTCATCTGAATCTTCCTCCTTCAGCTCGTCAGCATCAGCGGCACCTTCATCATTATCATCCGCTCCTGCTCCTCCTCCACCACTTGCCCCACCCCCCGAAATCCCTCCAGTCCTTAACAACTCCATTTTAATTAATCGTTCCTCCTCATCCTGATCCTTATACTTCTCCTTCAACTTCTTCTTCCTTCCATGATGCCCTCTCTTTGCGGGGGTTCTCTGAGCCTCGGCAACTTCGCCTGCATTGGACTCCCCCTCACTAGTCTTCCTCTGTCCACCTCCGCCCCCCTTCTTCCCCCTTTCCTTCGCCTCCTTCCCCGCCTTCTTTTGTTTATTCTTCATCTTCTGTAAACTTTGATGTACGACAGGCGCATGTGTTATCATAAATTCCTCATCGTCCCCTCCACCCGCCCTCACTTTATTCCCCTTATTAGCCAAATCCAACTCGACATGAGTATCAGGAAACTCGTCCTCATCGTCCCCTCCCTCCTCCTCCCCGTCCCCCTCTTCCTTCACCTCAACTTCCTCCTCCTTCTCCCCCACTCCCTCTTCTGACTCGAGCACACTTTGCTCCGACTCGCTGGTCAAATGCCTCCTCAGCCTCTCGTTCTTATGATTCTCGACACTCTCCTCCGTCACCCTGAACAAAAAGCCGAAGCCCAGCACCAACTGACACGGTGGCAAGTAGTTTTTCTTTCCTCTGATCATGAACGAGCCTGTGGGCAGATATTCTCCAGTTGGTGCGCTCTTGGAAACCTGGTCGGCATTCACCCACCAACAGCTAGTCACCACCTTGCTTTCCCAACTGCCACTCAAGCAAACTGCAAACGTTGCAGCTTCATTCAAACTCTTCGGTGGCACCACTTCCCCTTCACAATTATCATTCAAGATGATCACAGTTGGGGCTCCATGGCTATCTGCATGCATATACACATCCCGTGACCTTAAATATTTCTTCACCAACAGCTCATTCTGCTGGGCATCCCTTCCCCCCAAAACCAAATAATTTTCAGACGTCACAAACCACTTGAATTTCTCAAACCACAGCACCTTCCTCGCCTTTTTAATCAAATGAATATTCTGAGCTTCTTTGATACTCGCCAGCGTTTTCTTCTCCGTGCTTTTCAAGGCTTTCTCTTGGCTTATCAACGTCCTTTCCTCCTTCTTGGCCGATTGCTTTTTCAGGTCGTAGTATTTTGTCGCGTTGGCATAAGCGCTGAAATTGAGGTCTACAGATACCTTCAAGGGTTCCTCCTCCCCTTCATAATCATAAGGATCCCTCAGCACCAAAGTTATACTATTTTGCTTTAAATTCAAATCGCTTATCATTCCCGCCAAAGGATCTCCCGAGGATCTTGCCTCCTTCAGCTGCTCATCAATAGTATCCCAAGGTATTTGACTGGCGACCAGCTTCCGAATGGCATTTATGGCCATGTCCACAATAGCTTGGTTTGTTGTTATCAACTCTGCCTTTTTCCGGTCAACTTCTTGTCCCACTTTTAACTCATCCAACCGCTTTTGCTGATCCAACTTGACTCGCTCCAGCTTTTTAATGGCTTCCTTCTCTTGATTTAGTTGCTTCATGTCTAGCTTTTGGGATTCTATCTTGGAAAAAAATTCATCCACGCAAATGTCAAAGCTTTCGAATGGGATGACCTTTGAACTGTCATAGTCATCAATTATCACAGATGGGTGGAATTGATCGTAGAACTGATTCGTGGAAGGGGCAGCATCAGAGTCGGCTGATTCAGGCGCTTGCTCTTTTGGAGCTGTACACAAAATGAAACCTGCAACGTTTGACTTGTCTTGAATAATTTCACATCCTTTTTCGAACGCTTTGTGGATTTTTCGAGTGAATTCATCCATGGCTGCCGCCAGCGGCCCCTCATCTCCCGTTCCAAAGTCAGGTATTTTGGTTTGAGGCGTCAACTCATTTAGTTTTAAAACGTGGGCGAACAGGGCCGGACCGAACTCCACTTTGGACATGAACAATTCTCGAAGTGTCTTGTTTTTTGGAGAGGGATTCCCATTAACTATTTCCAGGATTTCGGTGTAGTCCAAAGCAAAGTTTTGCTTGGCTTTATCAACGGCGTAGGTTTCGTGTGCAGCAAGTCGTTCCTCACCGTCCACGCGGGGACGCAGGAGGTTGAGAATTTTGTAAGTATGGTCCGTTAGCAGGATGTTGCCTTTGTCGTACAGTTCTAGGATGACGTGGTGGGCGAAGGTGTCCGTACCGAATTGGAGGTCCACTATGCGGTCAGCTCCAAGTTGGGTGATTTTTTCAAGGCGTTTGTTGTTCAGGTGCTTGCGTAGTTTCATGGCGAAACCGGAAGGAGCTACAAAAACAAGTAAGTAATGTAATTTGTGTTAATGGCTTTAGAATACAACTAATTATGAAAAGTAATGGTAAATTAAAGTTCAATAATTAGCTACACACCTGGATTCTTTGGCCATTCAAAACTTGTTGTGTGAAACCTCGTTCCAGACTCCAACAGCAAGACAACCTTTTGTCCACTCTTGGCAAAGCGGACAAGGTAAGTCTTCTTATCGATGTCATAAATCTGGTCAACTCGAAGACCTAGCAATCTAATAAAAATTAATCAGTTTAACAAATACTTAATTTTACACATTTGCAATTGGGGATCCAGCGCGTAAACTTCAAAAACTTACTTGCGACGAATATCTTCAATCAGATAGGCAATATCCAAAGTTGTCAACCGATTCTTCATTTTTTTCAGTATTTATTGGGCAGTGAACTGCCTCTAATTGTGTTCAATAACTATTCACACCATCTATAGGTTAAATCCCTATCACCGAATCAATGCCCACTTGACAATGTGATAATTAACTGAACATTAAATTCACTACTTCTTGTCACTTGTCTTATCAACTTCATTCACTCTTTCTTGACTATGTATATAGTACTGTATAAGTGTATACTGTCACCACTGTATACCAATTACCAAATATCAAATAGATGTTTGTACTCAACTAGAACACGACCAGTTATCTATCATTTTTTGTTTGTTGCAGTAGCAGCGTTCAGTCCATTCATTCATGTGTAAGTAATGTGCAGTGCAATAATATGACTAATGTGTGCATCTGCATAGCATACATCGATACATCATCATCATCATCAATCATGCAACTTTATTTACTTTAACTGACTTCACTACACGTATCACGTAACCATAATCCATAATCCATATGCCAAACTAATTAGGACAAATCGATGATTGAGATTAATTAAAATTAGTTATAAATTATTATGAATCTCAATTGATTACAGTGTTAGTGTTATGTAATGTGACGTTGTAAGCTTGTAATAGCGTTATAGCGTGGGAAAGATGAAAAGGATGAATGAAAAACAAAAGATTGCACACATTTTTTTAACCCTTTCGCTCATACCACAACACACAGCGACACAACAACAGCCTGTCTCAGTCTCACTCACTCACTTCAACTCTTCTCTTACATCTTATTGTCTTGTTTGTGTTTCTCTTGTTCTTGTGTCTTGCTCTTGCTCATCAG
>JAQFZG010004117.1:0-12323 GCA_034695465.1 Entomobrya nicoleti | reverse complement strand
TAAATATGAGTAAGTGAACTCGGATGTTCACTAAGAAAGAAATATATTTACAGAAATGTTTTCACACTTTCCAACAATGTCGTGATGTTTCGTTATAAGTTTAGTTACAAACAATTATTTATGGATAAGTATTTAAGTTGTTTTTACATTCCATCACATGTAAATGCTTTTAAAATGTGTGTAATTTTATCGAAATAAAAGAATTTGGGGTAATTCTTATAGAAAATATGTCAGTCTATGATCTTTTACGTCTAAAACTAAGATCTACTATACACTTATATATTTGGATATTTTTAATTTACTTACTTTGCATCTCATCATCATATCTGCATTATCTCACCTTGAGCACTCTGTCAAGAACATTCAGATCTGGAATGTTGTTGCTGCAGATGTAATGATACAATGTAACAGATAAATTTGATGTTGTCTCGTCGTTGAACTTTTATGTCATAAATCAAAGCCAATAATGTTGACAGCTTAAATGACTGCAACTGAAACTTTTACATAACTTTAGGTCATTTTCATTCAGATTATGTAACAAAAAAGTAGACTTGCTAAACTATTCAGCAATGTATTAAAGTATGCTTGTGTGACGACCTTGAAAAGATAATTTAATGGAGAAAGAAGGAAAGACATGCTTATGCTTGACAAAAAGGTCTTCAAAACAAATTTCAATAATCTTATTAAAAATATTTGAAATTTTGTGCTTTTCTCGTGGATAACCTCTTTGAGAATATTTTGTAGAACCGGGTTACCGTTCTTACATTTTTTCTATTACAATAACTTTGTTTAGTGTATTACGGCATTCGCTTTCTCCAAATATGAATTTTCTACGTATTCCTGCGCCATGAAACGTAGAAAAGACAGGTAACTAATGTTCCGTGTTTTCAACTTTTTTGTCGACTTGCCGTGCTACGGTTTATATTTATTTGTTTGTTATGTTGAGGAAAGAAAGTCCAAACAAACAAAAAACTATTCCCAATTTTATTTTTCTTATTTTTTTCCCACTGCAAACATTTCTAATACTACTTCGTTGTCCTGACATTTGAATACGGTTTAGTGAAAGAAATAGGTTGCACGCAAATGTTACCCGCAAAATCATATACTGAAAGAACGAATGCAAAATTGCGTTTGTACTTTCACCAGAACCTAAAGATAAGTTTTGCATACACAATAAATCAACAGAGAAAAACATAAGAAAAGTCAAACTATCGTACATAATACATATTCAAAGCTGTAAAAATACGCATCGAACCATTTCCGCTCATTGTTTTACGCCGCTGCATAAAATCCTCATGATGCCATTGAAATGACAATATTTCTCAAGTAAAACGCTTGTATAATATGTTGGTATGCGTGTGTGCGAAGTAGATGCATAAATGAATACTTAAAGAAACTCAGTTTTACCCCCAAAAGCTCAATAGCGAAAGTAGAAATGACATGGAAATCTAGCAAGATCTCTTCGCTGCATAAATTTGTTTTCAAAAACTGGGTCAAAAATAAAACAGTTTAAATTGCGGTTGTGTTGAAGTATTATCAAACAGTCGTTCTATCTTCAATTTAAATATTAAGAATGAACAAGTATTATATTTTATGGCTTGCATGCGTAAACTATTTATGATTTCGAATAAAATCACAAATTGTAATATTGTTGTGGTAAAGGGATTAAACACATGTTATTATTTTAACTGATAGCGCACAGAGGCTATTTGCTGAACTGTGAAAATAAAATGTTTATAGAAGAGACTTGTTTATAGATAGGTAATATAGTAGTATTTACTTAAGCAAAACAATCAAAATACAGGTACAACTGTAAAAAACAATGCAATGAAAACCAGAATAAAACAATTTGAAAAAAAATCATGGTTTTATTAATTACATCAAATTTATAATATGGAGAAATTCTATATTCGAATTGCAAATGTAGGAACAAATCGCTTAATATAATACAGTATTACATACCTTTGATTGAAAATAGTACCCAATAGCAACACCGACTGTAAAGTTACCATAAATACCATATATATTCCAGGCATACTATATAAGCTAAGCCTTTCTGGTTTAACGTATCCCTCTAAAGCTTTAGAATTCAATTCGTTAGACAATACTTTTTGTATTGGTGCGTTGTCAAACTCTTGTAAATAAATATTAAAGCCACCTTCTATCCACCTACTCCAGAGTATATGGTATTTATTTAGGTGCAAAATATCCCCAGTATCTTATAGTTACATAACTAGACTTATTTACTAACAGGATTATTAAGCGGGAAATTTAAACATATATATTTCGACAAAATAAATGATATTTTGTTCGGACATAGCCGTTGACTCAGACGAAAGGAGCCTTTGAGTTTTTGGGACGATGATGTCTTAACAAAATCAATGCTATCTCTAGGCTTCCATTCGTGGTCACTATAGACAACATCTTTTCTTCGAAAATGTGTTGGCTTATATAGATCCTTTCCATAAGCTAGCATTAAACTTGCGACATATGAGGGGTTTGTAATTATGGGGGTTAGATTTTTATCAAGACCTCTCATAAAAATTACTTTGTGTCCATTTTCAAATAACGAATTTAGATGCGGAATATTCGAAATTTTCATTAAGTCGCTTGTCAAGTTTGAGCTGTAGCTGAGGGATACTAGTAGTATAGATATGTAATATGTACAGACTATACTATTGAGATGTTTCAGTTTGCAGCTTATATCAAATAGTGGCCATAGGAGATCTATTCCAAACCATATATTCTTGCAAATCCAACCAACAAAAAGCACTAAAGTTGTAAGGCACAGCCAAACCGAGGGTTTAAGTACGGTAATCATGCCAAAGTGCAAATTAGAGATTGTTTCCGTAGGGATATAAGCTGTAAGGGAATATTTGCTTAAAATATCAACATTTAAAGAATATCTAGATTGAGTCAGGGAAAGCGAAAGACCTTTTCGTGACCAACTTTCTCCGGCAAAAGTATTTAAAAGCCAAGACGACACAATTTTTTGATTTTCCTTAATTTCAAAGTTAGGCACTGAAGCATTAATATACTTAAGTATTATAGAAATCCAAACTTGATCAGCATTAAAATTTGTGCAACGTGTGTGCAAATTTTTGTAAAAGAAACGTCGGTTGGAGATATGGTCAGAAATGTCAAAGCATTTTGGGTAGTTTTTCAGCAATGTTCTAAAGTTCTGTCATTGATTTATCAACAAATTGAAACGCCATTGTATGCTCACTTGTTCTAAATCTTGAATTACTAATTGCATGAACGCTTTCGTTTGCATATCTTGTGAAGAGGAGCAAAATAACACAAGGATTTCTGAAATGCATTTTAGACAACCTGATTTATTTATATTTAAAGTTTAATTGTAAACTTTTATCAGAAGCCTTTGTCTCGGTAATTAGGAAGTTAAAA
The DNA here is from genome assembly GCA_034695465.1 of Entomobrya nicoleti. NCBI lineage: Eukaryota > Metazoa > Arthropoda > Collembola > Entomobryomorpha > Entomobryidae > Entomobrya > Entomobrya nicoleti. Next base: position 8,918 of record JAQFZG010004117.1, on the reverse strand, counting down.
AGATGAAATTTATAATTTGACCAAGTGGTATTAACTCGTTTTTCGGCTTCGCTAAATATCCTAGTGTTTTCTTGTTCATTTTGAGAAATAAATTCTAAGTAATTGGTGTGATATGAAATTGAAGACAGTATGGATATAATAAAACAATCGGTTGAACTTGAGAATGGAAGGATATTCTCTGGATTCCAACATTGGGCTGATTGTCACATAAAATATAACTCTAAAATTGATTTACGAATGGATATAAACATGATAATATTGTAGCTTTGGAAAGAAATTAAGTTTTATACTCATCCGTTCTAATGGATGTAGCTTTAGCCACTGAAGGATGATTTGTAGAGATTATAGGTTTGCTAAATATAAATGTGTCAAGTTTTCTCTCGATAGAATCGCTTAATATGACAACTCATCCAAAAAGCAATTCAAAATTGCGTGCAAATTGCCAAGTTATGTAGAGCATTTAATTAAAAAGGAATTCACCGACATGATGTAAAACCAAGTGAAGTATATTGGTAGTTTATATTGTTTTAAATAGTGACAAAAATAACACATGGGTCAAGGATATTTCATTAAAACGATAGGAATAAAAGCGCAGCCACGTTGTAAAAATACCCAAATCAGAGAGGAATTATTATGAATACAAACATATCAGTTAAGTATCACATGCTAGATAAGACGATATGTTATTATAATTTAAAAAAATAAATTTCCAGGGAAGGGCTAATCAGCATTTTTAGATGTAAACTTTTTAATTCGCTTTAGGTCAGCATAGTTGCAAAACAAGTTATAAAACGCTATAAGCCATATCAAGATGATCAAAATTTGACTTGTGTATACATTTAAATCAATATTTCTCACATTCGGCAAACTTTTAACTTGTTTGCTCAAACTACAATAAACATTACGTGAAATAGTTTACGACGGAGGAATTCTCTAATGAAAAACAATTCTTACGATATGATCAACTTTACATCTTATAGTTAAAGCCATTTAGCAAACTTTTATCATCACGACGACGAACAAATACTTTTGCTGTGGAAATCTGATCTGATTATTTTATAAACTAAATAAACATCTTAATTATACAGTGTGCTGTGAAAGTACAATAGAGCGAACGAGTACACGTGTCGATGTAAATACTTCTGTCTTCCGCTATCCGTGTACTTTTTCCACCCGACAGAAAAACGCTTGAACTTAAGTTCATATTATATACGAAAAGTCTTTATTTCTTTTGTTTGTTGTTCACGCTCGAATAGTCGATTCAATTTGAATGATGACAAACGGATTAAAAAAAAATGGGGGAAACTGTTCTCAGAGTAAAAGAAAATCAAAAGAATCATAAAATAAATAGATATACCGATATTACTTCCCTTTTTACTCGTTATTGAAATCTTAGATGCAGGTATTCATTTCAAGTTTTCGTGTATCTTTGCATTTTTTTTATTGTTTGTTGACATATATGGCATCAGGATAGGATAACATCTTTTCTTCTTCTGATTGCAGTATAAGAACCAGTATAATTGTATCCTTTTGGATGTTTACATTGATTCGAATATTTGCCTGAAGAAAACACATACAGTTAATTAAACTGATTCGAAAGTTTACTTTATTTGTTACAGTACACGTTGTCGTTGTGGATGTTCTTTCAATCCTTCAAGTGTACGATTTTTCGTAATGGTTCAGTAAAAAATCCTTTGAAAAATGTATGCATCATCTAGTCAACCGTCAATTATGTGGAATCCAGTTTTTTTTTTGAGAAAATTTCATGAAAATAGTTTTTAAGAAAACTTATTGCCTTGGTAACCAAAAATATTACGCTAGAAGACTGACATTTATCTCACAAAAAATAAACCCAATAAAAGCTGCTGACAATCCTATCAATAATATTGTACACATAACATAAACATCATAATGGCTGTCGGTGTCCAATGTTTTTGTATTGTCTTGCTCGGCTAATATTTTAATTTCATAGGCTCTCGTCTTCATCATAAGAGTCCATTTAAAGTATTTATCCCACATGTCGATTACTCCACTTTCAAAGTAGTACTTTGGCTTTAACAATATACGAGTAGGAAAATATCCGAAAAACGTGTACCCAGCAAGATTTTCATGAATTATAGTTTTTCCAAAATATGTTGGTTTATTTTTTACGTACAGAATATTATACAAAGGAATAGCCGTATCATCGTTAAGAATCACCGCTGACTTGTTACACCTTTCCATGTTCATTTCTAGCACTTGGTCCACGTTTTCGTAGAATTCTAATTTGCCCGAACTCAGATTCAAATCCCGAAACATTTCTGAATTAATAAAGAATTTATTAGTTTCACGTGAAAAGTTATTTTTGGACAAAACGGTTTTATCCCTCATTGGAATAGTTATCATTACTTCGTTCCACAATTCTGACACAAAAGGAAACCCTTCATGTTTTCTATTGAGTAAGTACGAAGTCGCATTGCCGCTGTTATTAATCAAGAACTCGACGTGTTGCTCAGTTAATATCGCTCGACGAGACATTATCCTAAATCCATTATTAATTAGGCTATCAAACGTGTCAAATGGTATTAATGGCGGATTTAATGTGAGCCTAGTTATATTGTCACCTTTATAATGATTATTTATGACAAGAAACAATAACGGGAGCATTCCAAGCGCTTAACAAGATGCCAGATTTTTTCGTATTTGACTGGTATATAGGGTTGACGACTGATCTAAAATTGACCTGTAACACTCGTAACACGTTTTTGAAAAATGTGTTGTCTGAAAATTTTCCTGTCCATATAGTTCATTTACCTTTGATACTACTAAAATGCATCCAACAAGAAGTCCCCAAGTGAGTATATCGAACGCAACAACCATTTCCTTTAGTCTATGCAGCCATAATGTCTTTTCTTCGTGACAGCTTACAAAACGCAATTGTCTCCTTTGAAAAAGTAACCCGATGTTTTTATATAAGCTCATATGATTTGCAGGGTTTCTGTGTATACCAGGCCTAAGTTTTGGATGATAAGGTATGGAAGTTTCACAAATTTCCATTTTAACATTTTTCCAATAATGAATAGAATCCGGAAATTCGGCGTAATATCGCAATGTGAAATTTTTGGAAAAAAGTGAGAAATTATGTGAAAGTCTGCTAAAAATCCAAGTCCTGTGTTCACTTTAATGTTCCATTTAGCAATTACTTGAAATATATCCTGTATTGATATAGGAATTATGTTAAAGTATTCCATGATTGTCCAGGACTTTACAACATCCACTAAAAAAGGATATCTATCAATAGCAACACTTTTTGCTAAACTTTGAAGGGTTTTCACAGAGTTTGGATAGTTCGATAATTTTATTGGTACAAGTTGAAAAGGATGACAAGGATTACAGTACAGACAAAGGAAATGTATATCTGTTTGAAGGGAAGTTGTTTTTAAAACCATTACAACTTCTTCGACACGTTGAATATTGGAATTATACAGTATAGTGGTAAACCAGGTATTTAAGTCGCTGGATTTATGGCAGATTGAATAATTGGTTGCAGCGCAAACTAATACTGAATACTTTGGAACGGTACTAAGGAATGTTTGCTTCCATCGGAACATTTTCTTTGTCCACACAGTACTTATCCAGAACGGCTCGTTCAACAAAAAACCGAATGTTTTTAAATAACTGTACAAGTATGGGTTTTGGTTTTTAGTTGGCGGATGAAGGTGAATTGTTGCATCGCAATTTAAGTTTTTATTAGACATCTGTAGCCGATCGTTTACTAAAACATTATTGAGGTACTTTGAACTTAGGGTTAAGTTTAGAGTAATTGTTTTGTTTTTGAAGACAACTTTTTTGTTGTCAGCAATAACAGCTTTTAGCACTGAGGTTATATTCTGGTACGACTGTTTAGGACTCAATTCGAATGGAAAGAGGTATATTCTACCTGGAAATGAAAAGTAGCGTTGAAGAGCTATCGGTTGTGTTATAATCGTAGTTTATATCCAAGCCATTAAAATTTATTACGCTTATGAAACATCCTGAAAATGTGTTGACAATTTCAATTTCCTCTAATGTACCACGCTGTAACTCAGAAGCTGTTAAAATATTTCTGAGCGAGTAACTAAAGTAAAAACAATTAAATACGAATACAAGAAGTTTGAAATGTAAAGCCATTTTGTTCAATAAATTGGTGATTTTCAATAAATTTTGCTTCAAGTGTTGTGTAAAATGGCTGGTTTCTAAATATATTATAAAAGTTGTCAATGGTTATTTACAAACTACTTTGTAAGAACAAGTTCCACAGTATTGTATAAATATACTATGAAAACATCTTTAAATACATTATGAAGGTAGTTGTAAACTTAGTAAAAGTGGTAAAGTTTTTAAGATGGTTCGCTTAACTAATAAAATATTAGAAGGTATTTTAGAAACTGATCAGAAATTTAAATTAGTAATCCAAAAAACGCAACATTTATTGCAGACTCTTTGGAGTTAAAATCCAAGTGAAAGTTATAATACGTGTTCTGCTGTGAAAATCTACGTGTCACATAAAAATATTAATTTTAGTTACAGGAGTAGTCTTTTTAAGCTAAAAGACGAATTTACGGTAACACACTTGAAGTAATGATATCTTTCAAACAATACTTGTCAATATTATGTGAATATTTGTTTAATAAATGAGTTTCTTACCTTCAGTGAAAACGCTGAGCATGAACGTTCACACTTAAATAAATTCACGTTTGAATAATTTCCCAAGTATTTCAAAGCATTTTATTCTACACCAAAAAAACAATTAACTGGTTACCATTCTAAGTATCTCCTTTTTACCTATTTTGCTATTATCGAGATTTCTGACATATTCGGATTTTTGAAGTAGGAGCTTCCAAGCAAATGTTATTGTGATGTGTTCAAACTTAGCGTTTTTGTAATAACTTGACGGCTTAACTCATATTATATTAATATTTTTGTACTTATGCGACATGGCATTATAGCATAATATTATTAATGGGGTGGATTATCTTCGTGTGTCAGTATGAAATTTAAAATAAAATGTGAAAAATACGTTCAATTTGTGCATTAGCGTTAAGATTTCCGAAGCGAAAAAGCCTTAATTCCAGCAATGATAAAATGAAATTCGTGGCAACAGACATACCCGAACCACGTACGTACATAGAAATGCATCGAGTATTTTTCAACGCATGGCTTCACAAATAACACTAGTATACCAATGTAAAAAAACGCAAATTTATGGACACGTCATGAATTAAAATGCGGTATAGATGATAGATAATACGATAATGAATTCATATCTGGATTCGTATTCAAATTTGCATAGTGCACCGTGCATTGGATTGGATATTCGTTTAAGTAAATGCTTGCTAACCTGATGATAAGCTTCATCTTTCTTTATGTTAAGATGAAGTTAAGTTTATGCAGGGGTGCAACGACGTGGGTGTCCTGAAATGATAATGTGAAAATAAAGCCCTGCGGGTGACGTCCTTCAATTAGAATTCCTGTTCTTCAGTTCTAAAATGCTTTCACCTTTCCTAGAATTCCCGTTTAATTTCGCAGCTTAAGAATACAGCAAGCTGATATTCACTCATGTGCACATTTCTTATTATGCAATCCTGATTAAAACACAATGAATGTAAAACAAATTAAAATAATTGAAATCAAATGAAATAAATCATGCTCGTTGCAGGAGAAGCAGGCGAGTGAAAGTTCTAAAGTATTTTCTTGATGACTAGAATGAGTAGACACATGCTGCTTCAGATCAAGGACTCCAACAAATATATGTACAAAACGTGGAAGAGATGAACATGTATAAAAAAACATATCCTTGCACAATTTTCTACAATTTTGAACATATGGCTTAGTGGAGTGCTGTTGTAAGATGTTTCATTATCACCCGCAACAATCTTTTTTTGATGTGGTCAACATTGAAAAATGACAAAAGAGAAAAATGGAAAACTAAAGGTCTGTTTGTGGCACATCCTATTTCCGTCCCATACATTTTGTCTTTACTTTTCTCCGGATGTAGAAGTTTTAGCAGCTTTTATTCTAACCAACCCATTGATAAAGACAACACAATAAGTGGTGGAAAGTCTACAAAGAAAAGAGACAATAGGTAATGAAGTTTGCCAACATTTCTTTGAAAACTCATTTATTTCAGACATGCCCTTACTCTCATTCACAATACATTTGTGACATACATTGAAATTCCTGCTTTCACCCAATTTTCATCATAAAAGCAGAATCATTTACTGAACCAGTCATTTGGGGTATTGTCGGAAAACTACATAAGACTAAATAAACTGAAAAATAGAAGAAAAGAGAGTAATGGATGAGGTAAGTACTTTCACTCGAGACCAAAAAGTGTTTGTGGTCTACGGGCGACACTCAACACTTTTATAATCTTCCTTTCCATCTTCATCCACAAAGAGAATATTGAGTTGCAAAGGCTTTTCAATAAGTCATTGATATCATCAATTTTTCGCAACCATTGCCAAAAGTTATTCCGCTCTCATTGTGCTCAACTAAATATTTAATAATGACAGTTTTTGCTTTCTTCAATCACGTTTGCTGTGGTACATGAACTAGGAACTAAAACGATATATTTAGGTAAATTATTTATACACCTTTGTTTCTGTGGAAGCTCTGAAATGTCAAGCAAAAAAGACAATAACAATGTTATGAATTTTTCTCGAAATTGCTAAAACTCTGGCCAAAAAATGTGACCGTAAAATATAAGCAGGTCACACAAGGCCAAAAGAGAGAAAGGATGCAGAATAGAATGACAGATTGCTAAGGAAATGTACAAATAAGCCACCATTATTTACTCTAACAAGCATGTAACCGTCTATCTTTGTAGCAACAGCAACTACCTTTCACAGAAGAAGGAAGGAAGCAGTAGTCGTGTTTCATGGACCAAAACATTCTTGTTTCGAAAGTACTTTGTCTTGTATATTTGTAGAGGAATGTAACAACTTGTTATTTATTTAGGTGACTAGGTAGGCAGAAAAGGGAAGGATTCATGGAATAATAAGAAAGATTGCAAAACTGTGTACACAAACAACATAGGAATATCAAGGAAAGACAAAAAATCAAAGCATCCTTTTTGAAAATAAGGTGAATATAATGATCTTGTTATTGTGTAACTTTAGTTTACTTTAGTCAACTGCGAATCTAGAGCATTGTGCGGGTAAAATGTGAGACGACATCTAAATTTAACATTTTTTGTTGGAAATTCACATGGAATATTTACTTGAAGTATGACATGACTAGTACAACAATATATTTATATTTGCAGTTCTTTGTTCCAATTTAAAGATATTTTTGTAAATTTAATATACACGAGAGATTATTTACACGTCAAGTTCATGTGCAATTCAGCTGTCGAAAAACTTGCAATATATAATAATTTTATAAACTAGAGCCGCGGGGCGGTTAATTGAATGTGTCCAGTTAATTTAAAAAAGAGCCTTTGTTTGTAATATACCTGTTCTAAAAGGCCTTCGGGATGGATTTTAGCAGTAAATGTTAATTAAAATATAGTGTAGCTACAGATACCTTATGAATTTAATGAACTTGACCCCTGGCTTTAGCATTAGGCTTTAGTATGTAGTTTAGCATTTAATTCGTTTTGAAAGTGTTGTGTAGTGTTGGGTTTAGGATTGCGGTTTAGCATTTGAATTTTACCTTTGGATAAGCAATGGGATTTAGCATTTAGAATTAACATGAAGTTTAGCATTGGGGTTTAGCATTGTGATTTAGCATTGGGGTTTAGCATTGTGATTTAGCATTGGGTTTAGCATTTAAATTTTATTAACATGTGGTTTAGCATGGAATTTAGCATTATAATTTAGCATGGGATTTAACATTGCGATTTAGCATTGGGTTTAGCATTTAAATTTAATTAACATGTGGTTTAGCATGGAATTTAGCATTATAATTTAGCATGGGATTTAACATTGCGATTTAGCATTTAATTTAATAAATTTGGGACTTAGTTTGGAATTTTGCATATGATTAGGATTTAGCATGAGATTTTAACACAGGGTTTAGTGGTTCTACATTTTGTTCGGATTGCCAAAATTGTAAATGTAAATATGGCTTGGTATTGCAAACATTGGTGTTTCAAAATAATAAGTTTAATGGCTAATTAATGCATGTCAGTTCAAATCCTAAAAGAATTCGCTCGTATATTACAATTTACAAATAAATACCTTCCTAACTAAAGCAACATATGAAGTACCATTTAAAATATAATTCCTAATGAAGCAATTCCTTCTGACTTTCGATTAAACGTATTCTATATGTTATTACGACAACCAGAACAATCCTTTTTTGAACTTTTGGGTTTAAATTATATTTTAAGTCGTTTCAATGCAAGTAGTATTTTACATGTATAAACTATCAAGCCCTTTATATAGACAAATGGTGTCATTCTCCCAAATACCAATAATTTCCTATGACAAATTAAAATCAATCTACAACTCTTTTTGAATTTTTTCATAATCTTCATTTCAAATGGATCACACCGAAATCCAACTTTATCCCAAGAATCAAAATTTTTGTTGCCTTGTATCCATAAGAACTTGCCAAGTTCTAAGACTAAAATCCAAAACAAAAAACAGCCAATATATGCCACCGAAATAAAAACTCAAAATAAACCTGTCCAACTCATCCCAAAAACTTATAAAAACTGAGTTCACAAATAAAAAGAACACTGTGAACAGTTCATGAAATATTGTCACGTACTGGCCTAATAAGCACATAGCATTTCCGTGATAGATTTGCATAGAGCTGTAAAATAAACAAATATTTCTTGCCTCCCTAATCACGTTTGCCGTTTTATAAATTTTCTTAGACTTGAGTTGTAGTTCTTGAATAAGAACGACAGAATAGAATAGACAAATTGCTGACATCACAGACGCTGCAGC
>JAQFZG010004116.1:0-12325 GCA_034695465.1 Entomobrya nicoleti | reverse complement strand
ATAAGGACCGTTTAGGTTGCCTCATTTTCTAGTGTGCGTAGAGCAAACAAGGAAATCCAAATAATATGTCATTTTTAACATTGAAACTTGCAGCACCAAAAAATAAACACTGAAATAATGTTTATGATCACACCTTAATTTATGAGAAATTTTTGATTCTTCTAAAATAATTCTACTAATAAATTTCTACAAGCCGTGTTTCGGCTACTTCTTTTCGACTAGTAAAATTCCTGTTTTCATTTCGACTAGTAAAATTTCGACTAGTAAAATTTCGACAAGCATTTTTCGACAAGAAGTAACACTGCAAGAGGCGTTTCTGACATATTATACAGACCCGGCTTACTGTGCATTTGCTCCTTGTTGGAGCTGAAAATTAAGCAAATTAAAATTATAAGTTATCTCCAACATGCTTGCAAGAAATATCCTATCGAATGCCTTATTGGAAAGAAAAGTTTCGTAGCTTTGCACAATATCCAGAAAAGCTTTAAAGTTATATTAGAATAGTATTAAGAAATTACATTGTACGAATTTGACATTTACATTTGGATGTAAAAATTTCTCTTAAGCGGTGGATATGCTACGATAAACATCTGTAGCTGGAACAAAAATAATAAATTATTATGTCGCATTATTCGCAAACATATATATATTGCGTCGTTTTCACCAGAATGGATCACCTTCGATAAATTAAAATTGTACATACATTTATCTTAATCTGCTTTTCGGTATTATAAGTTAGTTTTCCAGTAAAACAATTCCAACATACTTTTCTTAACCCGTTTAGGATTTATTAATAGATTTTTTTTTGCCCATTTATATATCGAGTTAACTTTAACATAAAACTGAGGTAAGTAAATATAAAGAGACATTCTTTGTGGTAAGCTGGTAGTGTATTTTTTTGTCTTTTCATTACCGGTTTTCAAATTTTGTCAGTTAAAACAGTTTTATGGAATTTCAGTTATAAACAGTATACGAGAGATACAGCTAATGCTTTCACTCGGAAACGACTGAAATGAGCAAAACCTTTTCTAATCTTTTTTCCCGCAACAAAATAAACGCTGTCTAAACCATTTAATGGAAAAACGTTAATAGCTTCTCATATTGTCTTTTCCGAAATTGTTCTTTGTAAAATACATTATAAAGTGTATTGTACTGTTATAAAAGATAAACAAATTTCTTTAAATTGTGGGGCAAGTTTCATGCTGTATCTCAACCATGTGAAAAGAGTTATTATAGGAGAACTGGGTTACAATTAAGTCAAACTGGTGTGTCAAAATGGAAAGTTATGTAGTGTTATGTCGATTACGTGTAGAACGCTAAGTGAGTGCATTATTATAACATTATTTATAACTAATAACATTCTTCATTGAGGTAAATGACAATATCACAAATAATAAATTACACTATTAAAAAATGACAATATTATAAATAATAATTAGTAAATTTTATAAGTAATAACGAGCAATAAATTTTACAAAAATACAATATTTTTTGTGATGGCCGCTAGCACTTCAGTGAAGTTGTGAGTTGACTAAGTCTAAATCTGAACTACAGCCACAAAAATTAATTAAAACAATTTTTCTATCTATAATTCAGAATCAAACCACGCCGGATATATGTACCGAAGTTAGGTTGCCGTTGTCGAGTAGACTGAATTGTTGAGGTGGTCGGAGTTAATGGGGTACCCTTTTTTGAGCTGAGTAGGATATTGAGTATGGTTGGGTTGGTGGAGGGGATTAGTTTGGCTAAGTAGAGGTGAAGTGTAGTTTTAATTAAGATTGAAGAATACTGTGTTTGGAAAAACGATGAATTACATTTTTTAATCATTTTACCTAACAGAAAGTTTCACCACTATTGTTTTAGTGGACAGCTGCTTCCTGGCTTTGTTGAGAGAACATTAAAGTTAAAATTGTTTCCTGTCATGCTCAGTGACTCAACCAAGCACGAAAAGAAAGACTTTCAAAGACTAGTATTTATTTAGTCCGGAGGCAATAATTGGGGTTTAAATAAAACCGAACAGTTTATTGCTTTGTTCAAATAATCTTGCTAAAAAATATCTGGAATCTAGGAATTCAACCTACCAGGTTATTGATTATTTCCTAATTCTGGCTGATGGTGGCTCTAGCAGTGACGTTCGTTGTCGACATCAATAGTCCTGCAAATTCTCCTGTCGTTATTACTACAACATAAGAAAACCAGCAAAACTACTGAAGCGACTGGTAACAGGAAATGCAGATAGAGTCAGAGAAGTATAAACCACAGGGCTCCCACTGCATCTGAGGAACAACAAATGAAATAATGACAGCAACGTTATAATTATAACTATAGCTTAATTTTATATTTTTACTTAACTTTTCGTTTACGAGGTCTCTCCATGAGTACAACAGGATGACGAGCTTACTGTCTGTCGAATACAAAAAAAAATATTTTAGCTATTCATTACTCCTTACCATATGAAGTTTCCCGGAAGTGTGTATACAGCCAATTACGTTTCAGTTGCTGAAATTTTAATACCATCTTAATGAACGCTGGGGTTTGGTAAAAGGAACAAAAATACTTTACCACCCCCCAGCTTTCAACCTAAGAGTATTACTGGTAAACTGAATGTTTTAGACAATTTCCCGCAAACAAGTTTTTTTCTTTATATTTATACATTTTTTAGGGTTTATAACCAACAACTTTGTTAGTCCTCTTGTAAACAGTGTGAAACTTTTATTCTTGTGAAACTGTTTTAAAAACTTGAAAGTATTTAGGCTTAACAAGTTAAGGTTGTTCTAGTTTTTGGATATGTATATTTGGAAGAAAGAGTGAAAGAAAATATAGCTTTGACGTTAACTGGGCAGACACTGACTCTCTACTAATACATTTTGTCTAATTATTCACATTTCAGTTTGGCTCTTTATATAAATATTTAAAAAACTTTCAAGTCGTATATCAAATATGTTTTTAAACATAAAAACCATAAAGTTATCAGACGTTTGATATTGGCAATCTTGTTCTATAGGACCATAAAATATAATATTATTGAGCTTTGAAGCAGTTTTATGGACGTATCTAAAAGGTAAGTTGTGTGGCTCTACTTAATTTTGACAAATAGCCAAGCGTGAAATTTTAAATACAATTTATCTACGTCTAGGCAAAGTATCGGAAAGACAGTAGTAAACGGAAAACTCGGCTATGATCTAATCCAATATTTAGTAATAAGGCACGTGTAAATTAGTATCAGTTTAGTTGTAGCTATTTAACTTATTACGGGGTTTGAGTAAAGTGTCATGTCAGACGAAGTAAATGTACCTATGTGTGAACCCTTGAAAATATTCCTCGAAATGTTGAATCATATTTTCAATTGTAGTAACATTTTAAGTAATTACCTAAGATAAGAGTTTAGTGGCTCCACCTAATAACGGCAACAAATTTTTCCATACATTTTTATAGAAGTGTAGAGTATACATCGAAAAGATATCTTAAAGTAGCAAATGACAAACCCGGTTGTGATCTAATTTGATATCTTATTTAAAAAACATGTTTTCCACTGCACGTGCTTTTGGAAAATCAAATATGAACAGTTTTGACCGCTTTTAATTCCATGTTGTGAAACATGTAAAGTGGATTTGCTTGCTTTTGTGTGCTAAGAAGCTATCTCGGAGATCAAATAAGACAATATAATTACCAATTTTAGACAAAAATATTATATTGATTGATATGATTTTACATACTTACGTGTCCTAATTTCCAGGTTAGCTTAACCATCAAATAAACTATTGAAGTTAAGCGAGCTAGCATATTCCAAATTGCTGATCCATGTCTAATTAGGTACGCAATTTTAGATTTGTAGCTTTATTATCTTTATGAGTATCTGTTAGTAGCTTGTGTATCTTAAAATATCCCTTCAGAAAGTGCTATGTGAAACCAAATGGGTTTACTCCTGGAACAATACTTGTCAACTTAGTATTGTCGCTAAATGGATTGAAATTCAGTTAGCATTATTATTTAGTATCTATCGTTTCGTGATATACAGTAGTTATTCGAAACTTAGTTAAAATTCTATTAAAAAATATCAAGCTTTTACTAAATGTAATATTAAACACTACCATCAAGCTTACCTGGTAGATTAGTACACAAAAATGCTTTTAAGCTTGATAATAATGTAGTGTTCAAGCTTCAAACAATAAAAGTAGAACCGTGTAAACAATATCAATACGTCTATCAATAGTTCGTTGAATATTTATATGAAGAACCATACTAAAATTTGATAAATCAGAGAAAATGTATAAGTAGAGTCAGTGTCGGCCTATTGTCATAGTCGCATTTACTAACCCTCAACAACGAACACACATTTCCAAGAAATTCAACTTCTTTCAATTTGTGAACTTAAATACCCACGAGAAAAAATGCTGTTTCGAAATGGATTGATGAAGTTGTTTCTCTTGAATATACGACTTTTCAATTTCATTGGATCGTATTTGTACGACATTGATTCTGTCTCTTACAAGCTGACATTCAACGGCTCACAAAAATTCCGAAATGCGTTGTTTCGTAAAAGTGCAGTAGCTGCAGCACTATTGACCACAGTGTTGGTTCAGCTTATTATATTTCGAAAAATATACCACAAGGCTAAGATATGTGAGGGCATTTTCTACATGTTACACATTTTCTTATGCATCGGTATACTGACTATATACTTTCGTAGAAGTTCACAAGTTCCAGAACTTTTCAATTCACTGGTGCATTTGGAGCGGCAACTCATTCCACGTATGCTATTGTATAAAAAACTTTAACCGTATGTAATTCAAATACTCGATTAATAATATTTACTTATATTTAGGGGGTTTCCTGAACTCTTATTCTTGTAAGCGTGGCCATACTCTGGTCCTAAAAGGCTTTCAAGTTTTCTGTAGTTATTCACCCTTGCTTGTACCATGTTTTGCCATAAATATCTGGCGTCAACCATGTGTACCATTTGCTCCTTTTTTCTGGATTCTGGATGAGTGTAGTCAGTATCATACGTTTTGGAACACGTTCACTCTGAGCGGAGCCGTTTCCAACATATTTTGGTCATGTTCCTGTCTTCTCATTGTATGGTCATTGACAAAATTTGTGGCAAATAATTTCTTTGTTTGGAGTCAATTTGTTTTGCTTTTTGTCTGCAAAATTATTTGGAAAACCTTTTTGTGGAGACACGAAATAGAAGAAAACAGTCTAGAACACTTGATAGAATTCGGGTTTAAAAAGCATTTCAATTGATGATGAGCTTATTCAACGGACTAAATCAGGACTTGTACATATTTCTACTAATTTTACTTATAGGAGTTGGATTTGTTGTTCCGTTTTTTACATTTATAACTGTTATGGAGGCAATGTCTATACCACAATTTTTTATCATGGGATCCACTATATTTGAAATACTTTTGATTATTACAATTGGGTTCGGTACATTTGGAAAGCTTTACCACACGTCTATTCAAACAATACAAGTTTTCCGTACAGAAAATCTAAACTTGAAGACAAGAAATGAAAGAATGGTTTACACTAGAGTGGTTAGGTCTCTCGGCCCACTAAAGGTTATGATTGGCTCTGTTAATTTTGTCGACAGAGTTACGCCAATAACACTGTATGACTTTTTCATCGGACTGGTAGTTAGTTTACTTTTGATTAAGTGAAGTCTTATTATCAGTCTTTATTTAGTTCATTATTTTACGAAGCGTCTTTATACATTATGAGCAACTTGTTAACATGATTTTGACTGACTTTGTTTTGCACCCAGATATCAAGCGAAAATAAGTATAAATAAATAATTTATTTATAGAAAAGAGTAAATTGGGTAAAAATCGCACCTTTTAATATTTGAAAAAATAAACAATTTAAAAACGATTTTGTCAATAATATAACGAGTAAATTTGTTATAAATTGGATCTTTTTAATATGTAAAAAAATAAAATAAATTTAAATTAATAAATTTAATTAATTTGAATACTGAAAATTAGGAAATAAAGCGAAAGTTCATACCGTTAGATAACGAAACATTTTTTTAAGTTTAAAAAGATGAAAAAAATTAGTTCCTTAATTAAATATTATTGGAAAAATAAAATTTTATTCAATCAAAACCAACGACAAAGGTGACGGTTTATTTGATGACATTTGCTTATTTTAATTAATAGGACAAGCAATTGGAGTCAACTTTTAATTGTTTTAATTGACCATTTAAGCGACTTTGTATGCTTTATCTAGTATTTGTATCTTTACTTATCACATCACAATCAATCGTATTATAACGCGTCCATACAATGATTTTGTGTGAAAGCATTAAACAGTTTATTTGTAATTATATTATTATGCCTATTATGTGATTTTTATGGACCCAAAATGAGCAGCAAACATACAAATTAAAATATTCTGTCACGCTTCCGCGAAACTTGTTTGTGCTTAGTAGTGCTATCAATTTTGATGCAAAACTACAAATCTACCTGAAAACGTACAAAAGATTTGCGGTAACTTTTATTAATTTAGTGAAGGTTTTGTAAGTTTTTAATAGTGAAATTCTTGTAACAAATCCAACGGGTATACCCAATTTACAATGAGAAATATTATGTTTACAGTGAAAGTTAACTTACAATATCACCCTAATAACTTACCAGAGTAAAATTAATACCAAAAATTTGTCATTTTTGAGTTGCAAATTTGTTCTCTTGGTAAATTTTTCATTGTTATAGCTCAACTTTAAAAGAATACTGTATTCAAACTGTTAAGAAAATTGCCAATATCAATAAAAATTAGTCCTTGCATTCGCCAAGTTTATTTTACAATTTGTTTTGTTTTTGTTATTCTGCTGTACAGTTAGAGTCCTAGTTCACCTTCATCCGACTATCGTATTCACTTTTTAGGTATAATTTGTTCTCACAAAAAACAACCCGTAAACGGGACACCTAATCTCAACGCTTTTACAGAGTTTGGTAAACTATTGGAACTGGTCTGCTGTTTTTTCGTCAAAAGTTTCTTCGTCAAAAGGTTTTTTCGTCAAAGCCGATTCATCAAAGTACTTTTCACAAAGTTAGATAGGTCATTTCGTCAAAAAAAATATTCAAATGATTCATTAATATCCACTGTTTTTCGGCAGCAATTAAATATTTCTTTTAAATTCCTTAATTTGTCTTGCATCTTTCTCTCAGTCAACATGGTATTGTCTGCAGAAAAAATTATTCGTTTTATTAACAGTTTTTGAAACAGAAAAATGTTGGTTTTTGATTGCAGTATGTACCATCGAGTGTCTTTTTATTCAACCGCGACTTATTTTAAATGCACTCATAGGGAAAAGGGCTGCCCAGCATCAGTCACTTTGAAAGATTTTAAATTGAATGACCGTACATATACTATAAATAATACTATACATATTATGATTGAATGAATTGTTTATAAATTTGTAATTTTTGGCTAAGTTTTTTGAGGAATAAACTATTTGGCGAATAAACCTATTTGATGTATAAACCTTTTGATGAAGCAACTTTTGATGTGGGAACCTCTTTGCGAAATTTTTTTGATGTATAAACCGAACACCGAAAAATTGAACACTAACAAAAATATTTTTAAAACACAAATATTTTCTTTCGCCATCTTGTCGGAAAAGTGAGTCTTATATTCAATTTAGTTGACTACCGTCTTTATTTCTTCAAACTCTAGTTCTCAGCTGACGACGAAATCAGGGAATGGTCTCAGGTAACTTCCCATCACTGAATAGTAAAACGAAGGTCTGAGTAGACCTGCAACGATTTACCACACCGAAATGCACCACAAATTAAGCAACTAATAATGAGCATAAATTAAAACATAATTTAATTTCTTCCATGAAAAATGTTAAAACGTCCACTACTCAAAGTAGCAACTTCGAGTTCTGATCATATCCGACCCTTGAACCCGGGTGTCCACTAAAAGTAAAAATTATCTGTTAATTATTTTTGAAACTCAAGCAGTATAGTTAACTAATTAAATTAGTAAAGTGAATATGTGTTTAGGTGATAATTCCCTGATTTTTTATATGAATTAAATATTTAAAAAAAATATAACCAAAAAGAAAAACCGGATAGTTTTGGTGATCTATGAAATAATTTGTTGAATTTGTACGACCCGACATCCAATTGATTACGTTGTTATATTGATTATCCTGTTGAATTTGCGTTTTGCCATGCGAGCAACCCATTTATTTGCATCAAGGTCCATACTTCTATTGAATTTCACTTGAAAATTTGATGTAAACTTGATTATTGGTTGCACAAAACCAAAAGATTACTCATTAGCCAACTTGAAACTTTTTTAAATAGCAAGTAATCAAAAATGAAGGCACAATTTTCCAACTTACCCAGTAGTTAAGTGATTTCTTTGCGTACTGGGCAGTAATGACTACACATTCGGTTTTTAGTACGTCAAGTTCTATGCTTTACTTCGTATTTCATAGCCAATAAATTTGTAAGATAAAATCAATGCAGTATTCATTCAATCAAAATGACATTAGAGACTAGCCAAAAAACATTGCTTTCAACGCGTAAGCAGTAAATGGACTTTTCATTGCATAAACGTAAATGCCAATGTCAATGACCAATAAGTTTATGGTTCATGCAAGTGTTATGCATGAATGCCGATCGTTGTATTTCTGCTGAATAATGAGAAGTGGACAAGATCGTCACACTACTTGGTACGAAAATGTTTATATTTATATGCATTGTATACTTGTGAATGTATGAATATACTCACAAATATATGTATGAAAATGAATACTTGATTCGAGATGTATGAATATACTTTCATACATCTCGTTCATCAATTCGTTTATGATGTTGTTGTTGGAATAAAGTTTAACTTGTATGAGATCGAATGGAACCATAATTTTTTTTGTCGATTCAGTAAAGTATGCATACTTAGTACACACGAGCATTACGTCACATTTTCTTGACGTAAACTGCTACTGGGTAACGACTACAGCTTTGAATGTGCGAAAAGTCCAACCTTCTGCACAGCACAACTACAAAAGAGCAGAGAAGCTTTGGTTGAGAATCTAGTTCACGATCGGTTCTGCTGTCAGCTGTACTTTTTCCTGGCTGACAAAAAATCTGATGGTAATTATTACTTTAATTAATTGTTGTGCAGTTTAATTTCGCCCCTCAACTGTAGGGAAAAAGTAGTGAATTTGTATAAAATTCTACTCAGTAAAAGGATACCAATTACTAAAATGATGACGAACGATGAATTTTGGCTAACAGACATGGAAAAGTTCGTTCCTGAGCCGGTAAGCAAATTGTCCACCCAACAATTTTTTTTCAACTTGATATGTTTTTAATAATTAAAATTCCTATACATGAATCCATTTGACAACAGGTGTGGAGAAAAGTGTTGGGAAAGCTCGAGAAGAAGAATGACATTGAGAACTGCTCCAATGCGTCACTCTTCTTTGGGGACTTGCTTCAAAAGAAAAGGGAAGTTGTGCTGCCAAAAGTTTTTGGAATGCTGGCGCAACGTTACTATGATACCATTTACGCCAATGACGATAGTGACGATAATCCGTATAAGGAGAACAATATTGAAAGCATTCCATGGAAAGCAGGTGGGTGGCGGCTCCGTTTGGGTGAAATTCATCGAATGACTGGATTGTGGAAGTGTAGACTTGTTTGCAGAATGTGGAATAGAGTGATTGAGGACATTCATCAAAATGAAGATGCTGGTCATTATAAGATGCAGGGGGATTTAGATGAGGCTGAGAATCATATACTTGGTACGGAATACGGAAGGGAATATTTCGGAGTGAAATATTTTCTGGGTGAGTTAAGTGTTGTCAAATTTCTTCGCCACTTTAATGGGACTCATTATGATATTGAGCTTAATGGAATCTCAAATAGAAAGTGTCCGTTTTTGGGCCGTTCAATCAAATTCCATTACTTTTGTGAGAATGAATTTGCGGAGAAGCAAGCTTATTGGAAATTCATTGAAATGTTGGAGAACTTTGGCCAAGACGTTTGGTACTTTCAGTTTTTGTGTGAGAATGCTCGCTCAGTAGTTGAACATGTGGGCGTGTATAAAGTATTGAGAGAAATTGTGGAATTGATGCCCAATTTAAAAGTACTTCGTGTCGATTACACAGATTCATCACAATCAAGAAAAGAGCTACAACATTTGATGGAAGAAATTGAGAGGCACCCGTTTCCAACATTAGTAAAACTTGAAATGATGTCGTTCAAAACAGCCCCTGGCCCAGTGTCCAACCATCTTGTCAACCAAAACCGACAAATTAGTCGGTTGGAAGTCCAAAAAGTTAGTTTTGATGTAAATTATTTTATTTTTGGCGGCTATGTGCCCAATTTAACCCATCTAAGTTTGAGACTGAACACAATAACTATGTTTGAAGCATTTGAGAGCTGCCAATTTAAGTTTAGCCTGGTAAAGTGTTATTTAAATCTTGAAGATATCCCGTCCATGCGATGGTCACGTGTCTTTACTGCAATCCAATCAAAATTGAATTTAAATTCGTGTACTGATCTGAAATTAAAAATGGCTAAACCTCGGACGGATTGGGAAAGAAAAATGGTTTTGATGGATAGTCTTTCGTGTAGACTCGGGCTTGCCAAAATTGAACGTTTTGAAATTTCTGTGGCTAGTCGATTCTGTTTGGATTTTTTGCTCCCTTCTAAAGATTCATTGAAGATAATTAGTGTTAGTTGCGATCCAAATAATGTGTATAATCAGCATAACAGATTAAGGTACAGTCAGGTGATCAAGTTTTTTGGATATGAAGACAACATGCAGGAGTCCAACGTTGCTAAAGAGGTACCCAATTTGAAAAAGCTGCAGGTAGGGGTTGAAGGGTGTAACTTTAGGGACTACTATGTTGACCCTAATGGAGTTCTGAGTGTTAGAGAAGAAAATGAGGTGGATAGTTCGTATGGCTGTTATTATGATTGCTGTTGCGGATGGATGGATGGAAGAGGATGTTGCGAAATTTATAACGAGGGAACGGAAATTGAAATAGATGAGAACTTAGAAGAAGATCCGAAAGAAAAAATAAGACGAAAGATCGAAAGATCGAATCAGGAAAAGGATTGGAAGAGGAACCAGACCAAGAATCGGAATAAGAGTAAGGAAAAGAATCGGAAAAATAATCATAATAATAAATGGAAGGAAAATAATAAGAATCGATACGGCCGAAGTTCGAAAAGAAGACTGATTGTAACGAATATGGATTAATATTTTTTAGGTTCCCTAAATAATGAATTAAAAAGTCCAGTCTGGATAATTATTAGAATAATTAAGGTTAAAATGAAGATTTGTAATTAAAAAATAACGTTTGAAAAGTTAAGTAAATTTTTGGTCAAAACAAGAAAAGTCGAGTTGAATTCTCTTTCTAGTGATAGAAGTCAGGTGATTAAATCAAATATAATTGCTCGAATTTAAAAATAAATACTTTTTCTGCAAGAAATAATAAGTATTTGTGTGTTTTTATTAAGCATAAAAACATTATGTCAAGTTTGGATGTACATGTTCTTACGTATGAAATAGGTTCAATCAGATAACTCATGTGCTGTCTTCCAAACTTACTGGAATTTTGAATTATTTAAAGTTAACTTACTTCGAAGGACAAAATGACGGTCCACCATTATCTGCGGTAACAATATGAAATGCTTTTGACAAAGTAATAAAGAAAGTGCCTCGAATGTCAAACTATACTGAAGGGTAAAATCATTTCAGGTTAGCTTTGCAGTGATTTAGAAAGATAGCTTTGTGAACAATTGTTTTTATATTATATAAAGAAAAACCATAGACTGAAAACAGGCTTACATGGATTTCACAATTGCAGAAGCGTAAAGGGTTGCATATTTAACATATTTGGTCAACGAGATATTTTATAAAACAAAATGTACCTTCTTTCTCTATAATTTTTTTCATATTTTACTTTAATATATTCTACATCTTAATAATTGCAAACACCACTACCTCATTACCTTTTAATAAGAATATGATTTAAAGTATTATTGATTCAATAGTAAAATGCTCACAGTTTGATCAATAGAAAACATAATGCATTTGACTGGAGTCGAACGCTCAACAAAATTAAACTGACCAAACTTAAATTTAACCGGTGTACAAGACTTATAGAACCTTTCCTGCCATTTGAAACAAAATGACTTTCCCCGCTGGCTAGATTTTGCCCTCTTCCCTTTTAATCTGCCCAACATATCTTCAAAGTCCTCATATATTTCAGCCATAGCACCAACACACACTAAAAGATGTAAAGTCATATTGACTGTAACCATTACGAAAAAAGCCAATGCTGGTGCGCTTTCCATAG
>JAQFZG010004115.1:0-12326 GCA_034695465.1 Entomobrya nicoleti | reverse complement strand
CCATAATGTAATTTTTTGTGGTGAAAATCGAAAAGTTGATGTTTGAAAAACGAATAAATTGAGATGTATTTGGTCTTGGTTATCTGTTTCTTTTGGAACTGACATGGTTAGATAGACAACAAAAGAACTGGACAATATTGTATGTTTATGTTTTTTGAATTACGAACAGATGTGAACTGTATAAATATTTTGATGCCTGACCATATTTCAGCCCGTTGTGTAAAGAAATTATGAACAATTGCCTATTTTGACCCGGTTAATCCGATGTGACTTAAAATCAATAGAGTCCTTTCCGTGAACCATATGAATACTAAATTTCGTCTGAATTGACGAAGGTATATGTACGCTAAAGGAGCTACAAATTTCGATCGACATACATTCAGATGCCTGAAGGACAGATTTTTGATCCCATATCACACCATTCTAGAACTTAATATTTAAATAAATAAATATAAATTATCAATAGTAAATAAATGACCATACGCGTTTGATTTGGATTTGAAAATGTTACAATGGGGCTGATAGTTTGATGTTTTGAATTCACACTTCTAAAAAATAGTGCCAATAGGTTTAGGAAGAGAATATTCGATCCATAATTGTTACGTTTTAATATAGAAAAGATGGTAGCTACAACAAAAACCTACTTAAGTTATTACGCAGAAGTTTTGTGTTTGCGTTTTCTACATGTCTGGTAAAAACCAAATTACTTCGTGATTACATATTTGCAGAGCGCTTTAACTTTTTAATTTATTTCAAGTGTTAAATATCAAATGTTTTAACTTGAAAACCACACTAGTGTTTGTCAAACTTTCTAAAAAATTTATTAAAATGTGATATTGCTTAAGCATTTAAGTGTATGTGAACCGACCAGCACTAGTGTAGATATATTCACAAAAATCATTTTATATTTTCACTAAGTTCTGACCCACATACGCTTTGGAGTTAAGTTAATAAGCGTTGCATACAAAATTTACTTCGCTGTAAAAATGTTTCTAGAATTTACATTTTCCACATTTTAAGGAGCATGCGAAAAAATTGTTTTACAAGTTTAACTACTACTTGAACTACGATTAAGACAATTGGTTCTATTTTCATCAGAAAAGTATCCAAAAACTCGAATATCCAAAAATTATACCATTTTTTAATGTTCAAAAAGTCTGATAAATATGAAATTTAATTTTCATTTTAACACGATGTGTGCATACTTTGTTGGATTAATGATCCGCCAAGTTTAACTAGTAAAGCAGTACATCATTCATACATTCCAAACATATACATACCTAAAATAGCAAGATGACATTGCAAATTACTTAATACTGAAATTGTATGTACAATACATTGATATACCAATGGTATTTTAATTTATTAGTGGTGGTAGTGATGATGATGGCAGAGCCAACAAAAATTGCCTGAAAATGTAGAATAATATTTTTTCAAAGGAAGTTAACAGGCTTATAAAATTCACACATAACTACTTCGAAATACTTAATTGCTTTAAAATTTAAAGTCAACTGGGATAGTGAGAATAGATTTTGGCAGCACAAAAAAGGTAAACATTGCAACGGACTGTTCGTTTAGTGATGATGACAATGATGATTAAGCACAACTAATTGTTAATTGAGCAATCAAATAATATTTTAATCTGGTTTATTTATTTATTAGGCATCAACTACCAATGCAAATCATTACAAAATTGACAGCACCATTATTAATTAACTTTTAATTTGCTAATATTTTAATTTTGGTGATGTAATGGTTTAATATAGTAGCACAAACTAAATATTTTTTCCATCCTTCTTGTCCCCATACTAATTAATGAACTAATAATTGAGCACACCTGCTACTGCTTCCCCCTTTGGCCAATCTGCACAGCACACATCATCCTCATCCCTATTGAAAGCCCCGTAAGCAAGCATTGAGGGCAATAGCCAACAGATGGCTACCATGAACAGCTCAGCTTGTAATTGTGGAGATGGCGTGAGAAAGTTGCAGGTTCATCCGAGCTTTTCCCCTAGCAGCCCTGCGACCTCCTCGACTCTCCCTCGTGGCCTTGTCGACAAAGTCTGGATGGACTTGCAACTTTCCCACGCCTTCTGTCCTGTATTCAGTCTGCCGTGTGCAGTGAGCGTGTCTGCTCCGCTTTATCTCATTCTCATTGGCCTGAAGCAACCTCGATGGTAGTGCCATCTGCCTTGTGTTCACTATGCAATGCCGTGGAGTAATGAGTGACCTATTGCTTTACTAGTAGTTGCTCTGCTTTAAAAAAAATATCTATGATTTACTCGTTTCGTTTCGTAAGTTTTTTTATCCAAAATACTTTTGAAACCGTTTTGACACTCCCTTAATTTGTGCTTCAACCTAAATTTGGTTTTTATAATATGTGTGTTTAATAGGTGGACAAGTTCGCATCGTCTTTATTTAGAAAAAATCGCTCACATTTAATACGTTCAGTCTACAAAATATTCAGTTATTTAATTTATTAATTTGTGTTTCATGTTTCCAATGTGCATTGCACACTTAAAAGGAACTATGCGCATGCTAGTTTGTCTTCTTGTAGGAACATAAAATAGACTAAAAATAGTAGCTAAAGGTAAACTTATTTTTCATGCCTAACCCGACAGCAGAAGTTGACAGATGATTTTGCTGAATGAATAACATCAAATTAAATGCGTTAATTATAGGCGTTGCTAATCAATAAACTAATATATTTGTCTTGTTTAATATAGCTATTGGATTAACAATATGTCGATAATTCGATTCACACAAAATAACTGAAAAGTTGGCGGAGTGTTCTTCTCAATAAAGTTCGACAACCCAAATTTAACCTTTTGTACTTGGCAAGACTTAATATATCTTTCGCGATATCTACGCTCCTTTCGTGCCAAACATGAAACCACTCTTATTCCTCCTCCCATTTTTCGCTTGATGAGACCCATTGGTAATTTAGACTCATTGTGAAACTCGCCGGCTAATACATATGCAATTAAAATTATAAGCATTGTTTCCACAATCACAAGTGCAAAAAATAAACTTAGAGAAATAGGTAAAGCAAATCTCTCAATAGAGTTCTTCAGCATCTGAATAAGTGTTACCGCAGAAATAATTTCCAACACGCCGGACACAAACATGAGGAGAAACAAGAGTGAATGCATTGCTTCATTATATCTTTGTACTAATATGTGAACAGCACGTAAAGATAAAAATTCAGAACATAAAACGGTCGCAGAGTTTTTAAGTTCCAAAAAATGTTGATTATCGTTAACGGCTTTTAATAGAATCCTAAAAGTTAGAAAAGAATGTAAAACCAATTAGATTTTAGTTGGAATATTTTGTTTGCATTTACCTGTGTGCACTTTCCTTACAGAATATTATTGAAAGTACACCAACCAGTAAGTCAACAACTAAGCTGTTACCTTTGGCTCCTAATATTACCCATAGGACGTAGTTGAAAAGAAACGTCAATCCCTTGCCAACAGTCTTACAAAGTATGCTATTTCCACAATTAGAGGACCCCAATAAACGATAAATTAACCATACTGGGTAAAACGGAATAGATGTGTCGGTCAAAATGCAAGAAGTAGCTACTGCTAACGGAAATATCCGTGTGCCACTAAAACGAGAAAATTGGAAAAAGTATTTGGCCATTTTGGACTTAGCTGAGGGTTGAAATATAATGCCTAAAATCCATAGGCTCATCATTTTTACCGAGAAGTTCACATTTTAAAAAAATATTTTGACTTTTAAAGAAATTACATTTAAAAAGACTTTTTCTCGATTTCAATGACTCCGTTAAAGAATCAAACGTACTCTTGTCAATATTGAGCCTGTACTCGGTAACATTCTCCGTGAAATATACAAATACAGATCATCATGACACAATTTTTGTCTACTTGATACGTCGCCAGTTACATTGTTGGCCAAAAAACTTATCGTCCAAGATTCGTAGAAACATGACTGCAGCCACAAACAGAAGAAACATCCAACGCACCATGAATCCAGTTTTGGCTCGACCATCAAGTACGTGTACCTTACCTGTTTTTGCATTATATGTAAATAGTTGACAAACAATTGTTGGAAAAACTTGAATAGCTTGAATAAATTCTTCTAGAAAATTTCCGGACAGCAACATGTTTGTGTGTGGAAATAGGCAAGAATTTACAAGAGCAGTTTACGCAAATATCTTTCAGGTATTCCTTCAAGATTACGTATGAAAAGGTTTGGTATATTTCTTTAATATTTCTAAACTGAAAAACAATTTTACGGACAAAAACATGTTGTTAATGAAACAACTCCAAAATTTATCTCTAGAATTTTGGTCACGCATTAATTAAATCTCGACGGAGTTATCTCCAGTGAGAAATTAGTTGTTATGAAAGTTGTAATATTATTCCACTATAGTACATTAAATACGTTTATAAAAGTAGCATATTCAATATTTTCCAGCAAAATATTTGAACATCTAGGGCACGCGTTAGCCCATCCCAGAAATAATTACTATTAAACATATACTTGGTGGATATGGTTCCAGGATCAAAACTAAAGACAATAAAATTAAGGCATATTTTAAATTGTGGGTCACGAAAACATCAACATAACATTGTGTTAATTAAGTTGTTATGTCTTTTCACACTTCATTATTGCTGCCCATATTTGGATGACGCACACCTATATATTTTGTGTGTGTCAAAAATGTCGATAAAATCTCAACTAAATTAATCCAAGTTGAAATAAACATGTCACTTTTAAGAAAAATATCAAATTTTTCTATTCGTTGTTTGTCTCTTAGCTATAAAAATTCGAATGAAAAATTCGATAAGTATCTGCTAAATAAAAAGTTTGACCAAACATCGCATTTGATCATATTTCTTTAAAAGTATGAACTAATTTAAAAAATAATGCATTTTCAACCTTTCAGTTGATATATTTGTAGAGACTACTGAAAGCATCATATAAATAATGAGAGTACCATATTGGCTTATTTTACTTTGAGAAATTTGTTGTCTTTTTTTGTAAAACGAACGTAACCCTTAAAAACTTAATAATCTCTTTCTCAAATGAAATGATATTTTTCTTTTTTAATTTAATTTTTCAATTGACTTCTTTCGTTTTTGTTAAACATTTAGTTAGTACTAATTGTATTTCGACAGGAAATCTTCAAAACCTTCAAATTACGTGAAAAAACATTGAACCTCTCTTCAGAAAATTAAAGAGGAAATGAATATCCTATTTTCTCAATACATGTTGAAACTCGACATCAACGCTTTATATAGATTTTGTAGATACTTCAATTGCTTAAAATGCCTGCTTAAAATGTCTTCACCTCAAATAAATCTAGTTAAAACCTAGTTTATTTGTCCTTAAAATCAATTAAGAAACCATATAAACGTAAACATTTTGAATATTATATTTCCCAGGATTTATCTATAAAATATTCAGTAAAATAATTGCACAATTCTATTTACACAACAATAATAAAAACGCATCTGATCCAGTTGATAAATAGTTAAATGTGTTTTGTATAATATTTATGTTTCAAATAAACCCAATACTGGGAAGTAGAAATTTTTTACTAATTTAATAATCAGTTACATTTTCGTGTACAATCAGTTACATTAGTTTGTACTTAAGGAAGTACCTGACACACGACATAAAAACTTACAAAAACTATAACTAGGATTGAAAGGTAGAGGCAATAAAGCCTTTAATATGCTAATACAATTATGTGTACTCGTTATAATTTCCGTGTATCACTTTAACACTTCCGGGGTATTTTTATTTTACAAGCATTTACTAAAGTAGAAAATACATTTCAGTCACACTTGGCCCTTCGAAACCATAGTACTAAAAATTACACGGTTAATTTTGAAGCCGGATTTAAGCTTACTGTTATACAATGGGAAACATGGAAGTCCTTTATGCATCTCTTTACCTAGCAATGCTTCCAATGAGTTTTTCTGCCAAGCACTTGCTTCCTAATACATTATTATTGTCAGAAAGTCTTTCTCATTTTGGTCCGTGCACCTTTATCCTCTTGACTTCAAAGCTGAAGAAAACTTCCTCCAAGGAAATAAGTTATACATTTTATGAAGTGGAGGCTTTAAAGGTATGTTATTATTTTTATATTATTACTTTTATGCAATGGTGTAGTATATGCATATCAAAGCAATAATAGCGATAAAAGCTTTACAAAAACCCACTCCAAATATCTTACAAATGTAAATCAAAACTAATTCGTAAAAGTAAAGTTAGGTTTTACCCAATTTTAAATATTTTTCAAAACTTAGATCTGGTCGATTTCTAAAATCGATTTTTAAAATTTGGTCTTTTTAACGTTTTGACAATTTAACTGTATGATTTATTATTTTCAGGACAAAATTAACAAATGTTTTTTGATGGAGTATAATATAGACTCAACTACTTTGTTGAACAGTATGAAGTGCGATGTTGATGAGAAGTACTTGGTTCAAAGCAACATTCTACCTAAAAGCTACGACAAAGCTGACATCAACTATCGCTTTAGTAAGCATGGCTGCAATATAATCGTCTACTTAACCCCACCACAATGCAAGTTAACCTGGAAAAATCACAACTTTACGTACACGGGAATTGACTCCTTTATTCCAATCGATGTCAGGTTTCTATTCCAAGGAATACGCTGGTTAACTGAAACTGAAACATTAGATAAACCAACTTATACAATAGTTGAACCAACTGATGTTCAAGACTTGTGTACAACATTTCCAAAATATGTAATTATAGTTCAAAGAGACCAAATGGAATTCTCAATTAGTTTATTATTTTCCCTAGATTTTGTTTCAATGGAAGGAGATTTTCCTAATGAATATCAAGCCATTAAAATGTTAATTCAGGTTGACCAACAAGACTTGAAAGTCAATCAGTTTAGGGTTAAATCAGTATTAGAAATTTATGAATGGCAACCAGTAAATTTAAAGTATCAACTCATTCTGGGTTGCGAAAAAGTAACTTCAAGTATTTCAAGTAATGATAATTGCGTCATTTGCGAAACGAATTCGTATGGTTGTTTACTTCGGTATGGCTATCAGCAAAACATGAATAAATATTTCCATCAAGTATACGATAAAACTAGCAAGTTAAATAGTATTTCTTGGTCGACCCTAGGCACGAATTCTCGTAGCACTCAGAATCAAGAAAAATATATCGAGTCAGAAAGAAATATTAAATACTTGACAGACTGGAAAGAAGAGTATGCTGTGGATAATATAATTCTATTACTATTGTTTCCCAATAGCACGCTTTACAATGGTGAAAGCAGTGACGATGTTTTACACTCATACAATATGCCCTCACCGCGAATGCATGTTTACCAGTCTTCAGAAGTGTACTACGGGTTTCGACGGGACATTCAAGGAAATCGTTACGTGACTTGCGTAAGTAGTTTAGGAAAGCAGTGGTTCGCCTCAATTACCGGATTATTTTCAATCTTCGATTTGAGAATCTGGATTACACTAATATGTTGTGGAGTTTGTGCTGGCATGATTTTTGTTTACTGTGCTACAACAGAGAGCTTTGCTGACGTCATCTGGTACTTTATGTTTAGCATTGTGATATTATTAGAACAAGGATTTACCGTTCCAAAAGGCGTACGATTACCCAAATGTCTTGGTAAAGTAAACGTTCTGATTCCAGTTTATGCTAGTTGGATTATTGTAGGTATTGTATTAAGTAATGGTTATCGAGGAGCTAACATTGATTTGTTAATTGCGAAAATTCCAGAAAAGAGATTTGAAACATTTGATGAAATTGTAGACCATAATTTTACAGTGTATGCCGAATTTACGTTGAAACTTTTACAAACATTTCAAGAGTTTGTAGGTTCCATTTACGGCGAGGAACTTAATTCTACTATGATGGAAACAGTGGACAACTTTGCGAGGCCTTTGTACAATAATTTAATGAACACAAAATTCAATGATACCTCTATACCTTTGATGATGATGAATATGTTAAATATGGAAAGAGGATTGTTTATATTGGCCCGTAATTTCGTTTTGAGTGGTGAAACACATAAACATATTTTATATATGAACAAAGCTCAGCGTGACCTGTATCAAAACGTTTTGAATTTAATAACAATTAATGTTAAAATACCAGAAACATATGCAGATGTACTGGATTCACAAAATTCTGACATTATCATATCCAAACTTTCGAAATGTAGCAACGAAGCTTTTCTAGGTAGTTATGACAGTGTTCGTTCAATTGCGTTAAAGCTAAAAAGACATTTAAGAGAGAAACATGGTCCTACATTTAGCTACGACAAAGTAAGCATAAGTAAAGAACCTCTTTTGCCTGCATTTAAAACAAAAGTATTTTTTAATATACCTGCAAATTTGAGACAGAGCTTTGTGGGAAAACTGTTGAAATTATCGGAGTCGGGACTGGAAGATTTATGGATTAACTGGTCAGAGTTTTGGAATGCGTGGAATGATAAACTTGTGAAGCAGCAAAATATGAGAGGCCATTGAGAAGTGTTAGCTTGTATGATAGTAATGTTCGTGTGGTGTTTCTTCTTTTTCTTGCTTTGATTGTACTTCCCGTTTTGATTTTCTCAATAGAAGCTGTTGGGTATTTAAGGTTTACAAGAATTTGGACAAAGATTGTTGTAACTGAGTTAAGGTTGAGACATAAATTATGTGAGTGTCTGAATGGTTTCAGAAGTTTTTGGGATACATTGTAGAAGTAAAAGAGTTCAGCTGATTTTGTTTTCTATGCCGCGAAAAGAACGACTGTTCAAACTATTCATCTGCACTACAGAACTGAAAGGCGTGACAATCAAATATTCTTGTTTCCTATTCGGATAAATTGGTAGTTTATTTCTGTAACAAAATTAATTAATTTTCTATGATGAGATTTTGACAAATGCAAAGTCACAAAATGTTAAAACATGCATGATATATCGTTTTACGTAAATACTTGCAGCAATTTAGCTATCTGAGAAGTTAGCGAGTTTAAATTACAGTGTGAAATATCGATTGTTAGCCAAAATCAGGTATAAATGTGAAAATATTACAATTAGAGTTGAATCCTCGTCAACAGTATTATTGGTATTGACCTGGCATTCTGTATTCTATATATTAGGGCTTATTAGTGAAAAATAATATTTTAGGTGCGAAGTAATGCTAATAAAATAAATGTGCCTTCACTCTCATTCTACGGCACACTTATACAACAAGCCAGCAGGGCTATGTGTCAAAGAATGTATATGAAATAAATCGAATAATCATAAGTGATTGGCACCAATCACGTTCTAAATACAAATCCAACAATAATACGTCACTGAGAGGGCGAGGAGTTGACTTAGTTCCATCCATATTTTAGTGTTTATTTTTTCAACAAATAAAACGAGTTGTTTGAAATGAGAGCTGTTATTATCAGTATTAATTGTCTCCGAATGATTGTTTTTCTAAAAAAAATAATTGCTATTGCTTTGAAATAATCGATATTCTTCTTAGTTCAAGTATTAAACATTACGGCCACTGACATGAAAGCTCGTGTAGCTTATCAGACACGGGTAACTAATTACACTTGTGGTTTCCAGGTTTTTTTCTGCTTAGCATTGATAGTGGATCATCAACAGTGAGCACTATTGTATTATGTTCGAAACTGAACTTAAGAATGTTTTTAGATAGGCCGAAAAACGCTGTTTTTTTGTTTTTGTCAGTTATATAAAAGTTGGTCAGATATAATCTATTAAATATTTCAAGTGGTCAATTTTCGAGTCGAATCGAATTCAGAGTTTAAAAATAAGTTTCCAAACGTTGGCGTCTAGAAATATGATATAAACATCTTAGTGTTCATAAAAGCTGTTAAAACATTCCAGTTTTTTTCTTATTCAAGTGCTGTTTCAGTTCAGTTTCAGTAAATAATTACAAAATTTTCCACATGGGAATCCTTTTAACAATTAAATTTAGCACATAAAAATCTTCAACTGATTGCTACTCAAACCCGCCGTTTTATTTACTACTTTTAATACTAAGCTTAGGTATAAAAGCCATCAAATGTATCTGAAACATGAATTTGGGTTTTACTTTCCACTTTTATTATTATTTCACACCCAACCAATTTGCAAAAGTTTAATGGTAAAAACTCCTAGAAACGTGTTTACTCAACAAACTGGCATTCTTAATGCATTTACTGGTTGCAACACCTATGTTATTAATTTTCGAGGTTTGGATATTGATTTTGAAGTACTACATGCTCCTATCTTTCTACTTCGTTATTTTTCCTACTGTAATAAAGTACACTTGTTCCCGTTTGAGCTTAGCAATACATACTCCGAAAGAGACGTAAACAACATTTCAAATTGTCACAACACCAAACCAGACAGAGCAAAACTACCACCGGATCAAATATCCATTAAATATGTGGCACAAACTCTCACTGAGTCGTTTCAACTAAAAAGTAAAAATATAATGTGTGAGGCTCACCTTTATTTTCACCCACCAACCGAAAAAATATCTCCACAAATTTACGTAAGAAATTTCAACTGGGAAAGTGTTCTTAAAAATCCGTTTCTAGTAAATTTTGAATTAAACCAGAACACAGTAAAGTGGAAAAATAGCTATCTCCATACAGTTCCGCTGGTCTCATTACTTATTTGTAACTCATCAGCGAACTCAATCTGTGGAAATGAAAACGAAGTGAAAAAATGGATTGCTGGAGTATTTTATGATAATTTGATGACAAGGCTATCGGAAGACGTACTTATTTGGAAATATCCTTCATTATCTTTGAAAACCTTGTGTGCTTATTGTGACCCATGCGATTCATTTAAAACCACAACCATTAACACTAATATAATTCCAACTTCCCGGAATGAACTAGATACAGTTTTAAAGATAAGTCAGCACATAAATCCTGCTCCTTATTCAATTCAAGTAGTACAAACAAAACATGTTGTTGAAATTGAAAACACCAATCCGGAACACAGACAGAGCAAGAGATTTGTCCTGCAACGAATCAAAATGTTTTCTGCTGAAGATAATCTCGAACTTTTATATTTCATAGCTGATATTCACCTGACGTTATTGCTATTACCCAAATCTACAAATTCTACATTTTCCAATCATTACGGCAATGTTTATGTTTGGAAAAATGTGGTTGTTAAATCATGCAGCCCAACAATAGCTATTAATTCACATCCAAAATTTCGTCCACTATTAGTACAGATAGGACATGAAAGTCGACGTCGACATCAAGAAAGCAGATTAATTACTTATATTAGACAGCTAAGATTTGTAAGTTGTTATAAAGAACAAAAGCTATGGATAAATCAGTTGCAGGAACTAATTTCTCCGTTTGACGTTCCAACTTGGCTCCTTATATTGACTTCATGCTTAATTCTATCATATATTGTAAAAATAAGTAAAAAGTTCAGCAATTCAAGTTTGTTTGATATAACGTATTATATGTTCTGGTCTTTACTGGACCAATCAAACTGTATATTGAATACTGTCAGTAAACCTGGCAAGACATCTTTGTTCTTTTGTGTTTTCTTTGTCCCAATTACATGGTTATATTTGAGCACAATCTATACTGGAGACAACATGACTAGACTAATGGCAGAACCACCTTTAACTCCATTTGATACTTTTAATACATTGGAGGAAAATCAGTTTACCATTTACACACGAAGAGTTAACATAAAGTCGCGTTTGTATGGGAATTTCTATAATTTAAAAGACATTGCCAATGCGCTAGACGAATATGGAATTGTTAAAACTCATGAGGCGGTTCCGGTGTTTTCCGAGCTTTGGGTTGAGATAATGCTACAATTGCGCCCTCATCGCTCCGCTTCTAAACGAAGTTTG
The DNA here is from genome assembly GCA_034695465.1 of Entomobrya nicoleti. Taxonomy (NCBI): domain Eukaryota; kingdom Metazoa; phylum Arthropoda; class Collembola; order Entomobryomorpha; family Entomobryidae; genus Entomobrya; species Entomobrya nicoleti. Next base: position 474 of record JAQFZG010004115.1, on the reverse strand, counting down.
AATCGTCTTAATGATAAGATACCCTCAAAAATCTGGAAATTCATTAATAACTCGGCAATGTTTCCAAATTTGGGCCAAGGTTATCAAGAAAACACTTCAACTGTAACGAATATTCATATGGGGAAATGTAACAAATCTGCAGTTATTTTACCAAGATCCATGGCAATAAAACTGCACAAAGGACTGAAACAATTGAAGAAACCGAGCTATTTTGGAAAAGACAATATAATTGAGACATTTTATGGATATAAATTCAGGGGACATTTTCCAAAAAATGTAATACTAAACGCAAGATACCTTTATGAGGCTGGGGTGTTTGAGTGCCCACGTAAACAATCCGTCATTCCCCTCGCCATTACTTTTTTCGGTGTTCGTTAGTCTCATTTTGGACTATACTTAATAGGTATAACCAAGCATGTACGTAACATAAATCGTAGAAGCATGACCACCAGGACGTTCCGATTACATGAAGAC
>JAQFZG010004114.1:0-12327 GCA_034695465.1 Entomobrya nicoleti | reverse complement strand
TAAGTGTTCCACACAAAACAATGCGTGGTCAATATCTTGTACTATGCCGTAGAATTTCCAAAATGTTTGAAAAATTTAGGGTGATTTTATAATTTTTAGACAGACCTTAGTACAATGTTTACTTTCAATGGTCTAAAATCTCTAACTGACTCATTAAAATTTGATAAACAATTTGAGTTTTCATATGCCGGCCTGATTGAATTGATTCCGCTTCGTTAAACAAGTTTGTCGTTTTTCATGCTAAAAATTTCGCCTAAATAATGATATTCTTTTTACTCCACTCAAAATCCACTTTAGATATGTATTACCGAATGATAGGCACATATTAAATAGATAGTCATATGATCAGTTTGAACATCTTGAATGCATGTGAACGTATGTCGAATGTAAATATATGTATTACCAAATATAAAATGAGTAAAAGGAATGGTTATGCATGTGGAATGCACATTTAGGGTTGCACATCAAGTACACATCTATCTAAACACAAATGGGCAGTTTTTATAAAAATAAGTATGCAAAAGGTATACGCATACCGACTCTGGATTACTGAAGCAACAGCAACTTAAAGTCAGGGTACCAAAAACATCACGTGATGAAATGATCACAGTGCACAACCATCATTCAAGCCAAGCAGTCGCATAGAGAACCATCGTCGTACAACTCTGTTCAGTAAAATTGTACAAAATATCTACATTATCGTTTTTGTATTAATATATTCTCTACCCTAGCTGCAAATATATTGAATTTTTTCGTAAAACCTTAGTTCTTTCCTACTGTCCAATCTTTTAAATGGAAGTAATCATTTAAATGATCGATAACTTTTTGTTAAAATCATATCCAAACTTTATCGAATCTCAGCATACACCGTGACGTATAAAAACCAATTGGCTTAGAATCCATTTTAGAACTGTAAATTAGTCATTTGTTTTTATACAGCTCTTCAACTTGATAACAAAAAGTTTTATAATCTGTCATTAAAATGGCTTCCAACAGTTTTGCCTGTGGTTCATCTGAAAAAGTATTTAGCTCCAAGAAAGCTTTAGTAGCTCATACTAAAGTCCACCTTGGGATTCACCAGTGCTTATTTTGCAACAAATCGTGCAGCGTAAAAGCAAATCTGTTTACTCATTACCGAGGCCATGTTAATGAGAAACCTTACTCGTGCAAGTTGTGTGACAAAACATTCGTAGATAATAGCACCTTGAAGATGCACATAAATACTCACACACACGAGAAATCTTTCAAATGTAACGTTTGTCATAGGTCATTCTCTACTAGAGGAAATCTTAGAAGACATGAGTTGATCCACAGTGGGATAAGAGAATTTCAATGTGAGCATTGTGACAAAAGTTTCACTAGAAAAGCACACTTGAGAAGCCATCTTAACCAACATAAAACTGAAACACCTTTCAAGTGCAGCTTATGTAGCCGGTTTCTGGGATCAGCTATTGCTCTGAAAGCTCACATTCAAGCCCATACTGGAGAGAAGCCATATCGTTGTCAATTTTGTCCGAGTTCATTTGCACAAAAGGGTACGCTAAAAGGACATGAAGATACGCATAGTGATAACAAAAGGTATACCTGCGCAACGTGCGATAAAAAGTTTTCAAAAAAGAGTTTTTCAAATAGGCACATGGTAGTTCATACTAAATTGAAAGCCTTCAAATGTGAATTGTGTGAGAATTCTTTTACTGAAAATAGTAGCTTAAAAAGCCACATAAAATGGGTTCATCAACAACTCAAGGAGCACGATTGTAATTTATGTGGAAAACAATTTGCTTCTAAGTCAAATCTAGTAGTCCACATGAGAGTGCATACTGGTGAAAAGCCATACAAATGTACTAAATGTCCCGCTGCTTTTACACAGTCAAGCAACTTCAGCCGACACATAAAAACTCACCAATAATTCAGATTCGTACGTGTGAGCCTATTAGAAAAAAGCATTGACATGTTAGCAAGAGTAATCAAATGGATAATTGGATTTTTAAAATATTTTGTTGTGGGTAATTCTAATATAGTACAGTTTTAATTCCGAGACTTTTCATTTGGCTGTATGCTACACCAAATAAGTTTTGGTCTCTGTTTACAAAATTTAACACTTTAGATTATGCGTCTCTAAAAGGATCTGTGTTTTGATTACATACGTGTTTATATTTGTTATTATTTTGGTAATTCACAAGTCAAATAAATAAAGCCTTAAATATAAGTTGTCGATTCAACGTGATACTTTGGAATTTTCGTTTTTTTGTCATAAAGTGTTGTCGGATAGCACATCGCTGCCTCATCAAGCTCATCTCAAAGCTCAAGAAAAAATATTGCTGAATTTTTTATTCATTTCTATTCAAAGCAAAGCTAGTGAAGAGATGAGTGCATCGGAATTTTCGCATAATGACCAATTATATTAATTAGTGAATACATTAAAAGAGTCAAGTGAGTTGGCTTCTTTGCCATCCAAGGCACGATGAAGAATGTACATTTTTCAAAATCGGTGGTCCAGTGGCAGCATCAGCAAAGGTTGTCTGCACCGCCATTATTTCCACCTTATCATCAAAATAAACCCAATGGAGATACCTATTTAAATCAAGACGATCAGTGTAATGACCAAGTTGAGAAAATGACAATTAAAAATTATCAAGTTGACTGTCGAATTAGTAGACAAATTGTATCGTCGACATCGCTTCCACAAAGAGGCTTTGGAAACTTTGGGTCATCAAGCAAATAATTTGAATTTAGAAGGTTGCAAAATACCGGTTCCATTTAAATTATGTGAACAAAGTCAAACAGCTACCAAAACAATCACCGGAGCAGTCAGTAATATAATCTAATGGTGATGGTAGTAGTTATGTTAATTATTTTCAACCAAATTATTTGTTCACTAATTATGATACCTCTAAAACAATTGAAGTTGAATCGTGTGAATATTATAGGACCTTTGGAGAATTTTGACGAAGAAGATATTTAAATAAGCTGGAAGACAGAGTCAGCTGGCCTGTACATAATTTTTCGGCAGCGTCAACAAACCCCGCAACATCATCATCGTCATCAAAGCAGTTAAAATCAAATAGTGATTAGTGAACAAGTAAAATTATTTAATGATTGTGGTGAAAATTTTAAAATTAATGGTAGTAGTGGTGGCAGCGCAGCCAAAACTGTTTAATATTGGTGTTCATTCGGAAAACTGAAAAAGGAAGTAGAAAAAGCGGTGACGGGAGTAGCGAGAGTGCTGATAATTAAAGATGATAACCCGAGTAATAAAAACCAAAGGTCAAGTTGTACACTGTTGGCTTATGGGTGAAGAATAGGAGCCTTCTCTGGAGGATGATAAGGTAAAAAGGTTATCACTGTTGATTAGCCTGACATGGAGAAAGTAATTTATGCGGTAAAAATAATTTCGATTGATTAATTAAACTTTTCATTGGTTATTTAAAATTATGTCAATTTTTTGGCTGATGTCTGATACAAGTTACCTCCAAGAAGCCCATCATCTTCCAAATTTCATCATCAGAGGAGGTCCCCTCTTCTAGTTCTAATCTAGAACAAGTGGAAAAATTTTAGGGTCAAGAAGAAATGTAGATAATGGAGGAGGAGCTGCGGGTGGGGTACGATGTGGTTTGAAAGGATAATATAAATTCTGTTTTGCTAAAGGGATGGAAATGGAGAAGGGCTGCATTTAAGCGTATACCGCATGGCATAATTTTCATTTAATTAGTTAGTTTAATTTGCTTTTATTTAAATAATTATTATAATTCTTTAAATTATTTTTGGTTTAATTAATTTGTTTAATTTTATAAATAATATTTTGTGTAATTTATTTGGTTTAAAATATTTAAAACTGGACATAATTACAATAGAAATTATCAGGAACTTTAAATTCAACAAAGACCAAAATTGGATGCACCCAATTTTATAACTTGGTTTCGTTTTTGGTCATTCATGTTCTCCAAATAGATTCCACATCATTTAGACCGGATCACACATTATACAGAACTGTGGAAAAATATACGTAGGTTTTGTAGAAGACTAATTACAGTGCCGCTTTTCTTCAGTTTACTGTTAAGCGAGACTTTTGACAGTCGAGGATGATCTGAAGAACGAATTTGTTTTAGCGGTATTTTCCGTGTATTTTAGACGCATACATGGCCCTATTACGATTTGTTTCAGTCGACAATGCAGTAATGGACGACTCCTGAGATGTTCTATTTTAGATGAATTCCAAGCCGATTCTACGCAAACGAGAAAAAAATTCAGCTAATTATGTGACATAAGTTTTAATTTAAAATTTTATTGTACCTTAGTATCATATTGATAACTTATTTATATTAAACCTAAATACACGTCATTTCAAATTAAAGACTTTTTAATTAAGTTAAGTTAAGTTTTCTGAGCACAAACATAGAAAGATGTGTTGAGCATACAGCTAAAGTATAAGTCTTACAGTTAAACGTATGGCAAAATTTAAACAACCATCGGACCCATTTTATAATGCTGCTTATTTTTTAATCATATGACAGTATGTTATTCCTTTTGCCAATGGAACCTAACATTTTAATCTAAACTAATTGTGAATTTTGAAATGCCGGTTCAATTCATTTGACTGTTTAAAAGCAGTGGGACATTTAGTACACTTGTAAGGCTTTTGCCCAGTATGCACTCTCATGTGGACTACCAAAATTGACTTCACAGCAAATCGTTTTCCACACAAATTACATTCGTGCTCCTTGATTTTTTGATGAATTGATTTTATATGCTTTTTTAAGTCACCATGTTGAGTATATGATTTTCCACACAATTCACATGTGTAAGATTTCAAGCTAGTATGAACTGTCATGTGCCTGTTTAAATGACTTTTCTTTGAAAACGTTTTATCGCACGCTGAACAGTTATGCGGTTTGATATCATTGTGCGTATTTTCATGTTGCTGTAGGGAGCCCTTTAGTGCAAATGAACTCGGACAAAATTGACAACGATATGGCTTCTCTCCAGTATGAACTTGAATGTGGCCTTTGAGAGCAGTACGGGATCCCAGAAACTGGTCACATAAACTACATTTGAAAGGTGTTTCCGTTTGATGTGTATTCATATGATTTTTCCAGTGAGACTTTTGGGCGAAACGTTTTTCACAGTACCCACATTGAAATTCTCTAATCCCACTATGAAGCAAGTGATGCCTTTTGAGATAACTTGCACTAGAGAATAACTGTTGACAAACAGTGCATTTGAAAGGCTTTTCTTGGGTATGCGCGTGTATGTGCATCGTCAAATTGCTATTCGTTGCAAATGCTTTCTCACACAGCTTGCAAAAGTGTGGTTTCTCATTTACATGTCGTAGATAGTGAAAGAAAAGATCCTTCTCGCTACTAAATGATTTATTGCAAAATAGACACTGGTGAGTTCCAAGATGAACTTTGGTATGCGCAACTAAATTTCTCTTCGAGCGAAATACTTTCTCACAATAACTACACCTGAATGCTTTGAAAGCCATCTCAACTTAATGTTTGCTTTTAATTAGCTAATAATATGTTTTTCAAGAGTTAATCCATAAATACAAATAATTCATGGGTTGTTTCACACCTGCTGATAAAATAATTATGTGTTTTTAATGAATACTTGATATATGATTTAGGTCTGATGCAGTTCAGAGAACTAAATCAAGAACTCAAATAAAAAAGAAAGGAAGTTTATCAATTTAAAGGAACGTCCGCTCGGTATAACAGATGAAAGTACAATATAGCGTTGTGATGATAGTTATAGTGTGTGTGTAGAAAGTTACTTGGTGTAATTTCATTCCGCAAAAACTTAGTCGGTTCTGTGTGTGTAGTATGTGCATTTTGCTTGCCGAGAAAAATGGACATGCTTCTATTTAAGGATACAGGTTCTTTGGATATTCTTATAATGATGTCCGTGCTATCTTCTGCATATTTTCTCTTTTCAGTTACCTATGTTATAAATGAATTAAAATTTTAGTCTAAACGGTTCATGTACATTTAATATGCGTGTTTATTGTTATGTTCGCGTTTTTGGTAATGCACATTGTTTTACATGTGCACAGGCACACATAAGGCAGAATGTAAAACAAGTTACGTGACCACGTAAAAAATCCCTTCTCTCCTGTATGACAGACTACCTCAATATGCATGCGTAGCCAAACATTTAAACCAATTTGTACATGTTCGCCGCGCACGTAGTACACATGCAGTCAAAAGGGACATTTGTTTTGACAATTGCATTATAGCTAACACTTGTTTCGTATGAAGTAATCGTGCATTTGAAGCATGTAAAGTTTGCACCAAGTAAGAAATAATTGGAAGAACAAGCATTTGTACTCAATTCACGCATGTATATTTCATGCAGTAGAGTATTACTAATAATGTAAGCAGAGGGACTCGTATGCTTTCTTTAAGTATTGTGTTTGATATACGAGAATACTATGCGCAGTCACATGGAAAATATTTAACATCAAACCACACAAAATAAATGCATAAACCCACGTATGAATGCGGAATAGCTGCAGACTAGATACATACATTAGGATCCAGTGTAGTTCAAAGGGGCAATTCCAAGGCTTATATTTTTGTCACGTCATCGCGTGCATTCTTGTTGTTAAAGATCATTCGTTTAAAAATAGTCAACGCGTCTGCAGCAAATATTTTTGTTCTACAACCAGTATTAGTTTGACTTAAGTATAGCTTTTTTTCTTTCAAACGAGATTTTTAGTTGTTTAAAACTGACTTCACTTTCCCCTCTACTACAAAAGTGCCTTATTCTTGAAACTGCTGAGAAAATCAAATTGTTCAAAGATCAATTTTAATTTCAGAATGAAAATGTCTCCAGACAATGTAAACCCATCAACTTTTAAACATGTGTTTAGTACCAAAACAAGCTTACGCACTAAAATTCACCATGAAATTTGGGAATGCCTTTTTTGCAATAAATCATTCACTCTACTCCAAAAAAATTTTCGTCACTACCTAACACATACCAATGAGAAGCCCTACTTCTGCGAATTGTGTGACAAATCATTTGCTTCCGATACATCTTTAGTTCAGCATATTAAATGGCACACAGGGGAAAAGCCTTTCTCGTGCAACGTTTGCCAAAAATCGTTTAATCAAATGACACATCTCAGACTTCATCAACTGCTACATAGTGGACTCAAAGAATTTCAATGTGAGCACTGTGAAAAAGTGTTCAACCAAAATTTAAACTTGAAAAGACATTTGAACACGCATAAAGGAGAAATGCCGTTTAAATGTAATTTATGTGGGAAGTACTTGGGTTCGGCGCAATCTCTCAAACACCACATTCAAGGACATACTGGGGAGAAACCTTACCGCTGTGAAATATGTTTCAAATCATTTTCACGAAATGGTAACCTGCGAAAACATGAGGATGCACATGCTGGTGTTAGAGCACATAATTGTTCTACGTGTAAAAAAATGTTTTCAACAAAAGACCATTTAAAGAGACACATGAATGTTCATACTAAATTAAACAGTTATCAATGTGAACTGTGCCAGAAATCGTTTACGGAACAAGGCACTTTAAATGCACATATAAAACGCATTCACCACCAAACTAAGGAGCATGATTGCAATTTGTGTGGGAAATCATTTACATCAAGAGGTGAAGTAGTAGTTCATACGAGAATTCATACTGGGGAAAAGCCTTACAAATGTCAAAAATGTTCTAAAGCTTTTGTATCATCAAGTAAATTAAACAAACATATGAAAATGCACAATTAATTTGAACTAGTAATGGGCCAGTTGTTACTTGTAAAATCATTGAGATTTAAAAATATATTTGTAAAAACGAAGAAAGGAAGTGTTATTTTATATTTGGTTATAATTTATGCTATATACATAATACATTCATTGTGTATAAATATATATGATTTTCTTCGGTGGGTCTCTTACTAAAGTATTTGTAATGTATCTTGTAATGTAAAGTTCTAAATTTGAATACTAATTTCATGCATTTAAAAGTCATAAAGAGATTATTTATATAAGGTTTACGTTTAAATGTTCTAAGTATCACGGAATATTGATAATATATCAGCTTTCTTCTTTCATGAATAAAGCTAACCATCCATCTAGAGCTCAATATTTTATAGATTTCAATATAATCATTTAATTCAGTGTACATCCCTATTTTTACAGCAAACTTTTCAAATGATCAAACATTCTTGTAAATTAATACCATGCGGCTGTTTTACTGAATGTTTAAATACAATGCTAGATTTTATTAAGTTAATTTTGTAGATTAGTTTTGTAACCTCAATATGTTTGGAAGAAATAAATATTTTTTAAATTATCGTTTTCAAGTTACCGTACTTTGGTTAGTAAGAGATTGGTTCTTATAATTCAACAAATATAATCAAACAAAATTAATTCAATAAGAATAAGAAAATTAAATAATAAAAAAATTAATTAAAAAATTATTTAATATCAATTATATAAAAGATAAAGAAAATTAATTACCAATTATGTAAATATATTTAAACAAAATTAATTATTAAAAAACAATAAAATTAATTAAACTAAATGAATTACCATCTATGTAAAAAAAATATTCAACAAAATTAATTAAACAAAATAAATTAAAAATATTTAAACTATTTAATTACCTGAAATCCAATAAATTAAGTAAATTAGATGAAAAATTTCCAATGTGTTTTGCACCCTAGCACAACCGTCCTCTATCTTCCTCCCGAGCAGCTAAAAATTAAAATATTTCGTCCATCTTCCTCCCTCCTTCCCAAAAAAGTCAGCTCCGAATCCTTCAACTGCTCCAAGTACTCCTTGTTCATCCATCATTCATCAGTTGAAATAAACAAGTAAATAGTTTTGAATGACGAATGCGAAAATTTAATCAACCAATTAAAATTATTTAACAAAATAACTTATCTAATTACCTGATCCGTTGGTTCTTCTCCTTGCGCGATCCCTGCCATAAATAAAGCCTGACCCAACGGTGCACAATTTGACGTTTTCTTTTTACTACTCTGTTTATCTTCCTGCTTATCAGCTCTACTACTACCGCCATTTATAATTCGTTTTCTAATATACCGAATGACAACCAATTTAAAACAGTTTTGAATGTACTGCTACGAACAACTACCATCATTAATTTTAGAATTTCGTTACAGTGTCATTAACTAATTTTTCACTGTTTAGATGACGAGGATGATGATAATGAGGGGTGTGTTGAAGATGACGAAAAATTATGGGCACGCCAGCTGACTATGTATGCTTTCCAGCTTATTGAAGTGAACATCGTACTCTTTGTCGTTAAAATTGTTCAAAGATCGAATATGATTTACCCCATTAATTTTAGTCACTTTAGAGGTATCATAATTATATTATGAAAAAATCGGTTGCAAATAATTAACATGACAACCACCATCACCTGATAACTGCTTAATTCTATGATTTTGTTTAATTATTGATTTTTTAATAAATCCGCTTATTTACATTTTGTTTAAATACTTATTCTTAATTAAAAAATTATTTAACTAATTTTTAAATTTCTGAACTTAATTGCCAATTTTATTTTAAATAACATACGAGCACCGAAAACGAATATCAGCTGACGTGTTTCCAGCTGCGTACCAACGGGCTACTTGAATAGACTGAAACAAAAAGACATAATATTAACTAAAATTATAATTTCTAATCATTTTAATTAAAAAACATAATTGATTGATTTAATTACTAAACAATCTTTCGAAATCGAGTCAACTGTTGCAAAGCGTGTGGTAAGAATGGTCGAATGGAGCACATTTCCGGTTTTGTTACATTATCAACTTTGACGCCCCCTAACAAGGAAGGCCCACACAGCGTTTCTCAATTTTGACATGCATGAATCCCAAATATCTCATTTACAAATAAAAAATAATCAAAGGAATTAAAAATAATTACTTTTATCTGGTTAACTATATTTATTCGAGTATTTGAGTTTCTAGAATCACATTTTTTACCTTGATTTTAATAAGCATGTTGACAGCATCCGATCCTTCAACTATTCCAAGTACTCCTTGTTCATTCACGAGATCGGCGCCTCACTAAATCTCTCAATCTCGTAATTTATATATATTCGAAATTTTTATTGCATTAACATGAATAGTAATACTGTGGTACAAGTAAATATTTTTAGCATCGAATTACTGCACCATAAAAATGCGTGATTTATAAATCAGTAATGCGTTGAATTACACGAAGAAAGCCACGAAATGATGACAAAGTTTAAGTCGGGTTCATGTACAGTTTGCAGAAGATTATCTTGGGGATCGATCTAGCTATAAAATTAGAGACCATAACTATCTGGTATTCGACCATTTATATGTTAAACCATCATAATTTGTTTATTTACTTAATGAGCAATCAATAAAATAAAAAGCAGCTTACAAATAACACTTATTCAAAGTAAACGAATCTGAAAATAATTTATTCATAAATGCCTTTTATTTATAAAACCTATTCACAAAATATGCTCGAAACAATATTAAGCTCCAGATTTATAATCAAATCTTGTAAAACATAAATTAACTAGTGGGTGATATTTAGGACACAAAATACTAGCATAAATCGTACGTAAACAAATTTAGGGAGTCAAATTTTAAATCAACAGAATTGGTATTCGAATGAAAAATAACTATTTAACATAAAAGTTCTTTCAATACTAAAATGCACAATACAGGTCTTCCCAGGACTGCTTTTACAAGCAATATATTTGCTGCAAACTCCAACGAAATATTATAAATACATTCTTTTCCTCATATTCATCAATAAATTTCCTACGTTTTAATCACTCAAATATATTAACTGGACAATTAAAAATCTTAACTACTTGTGAGTTTTCATGTGTCGGCCTAAAGCACTTGATTATGCAAATGCCTTAGGGCATGTTTGACATTTGTAAGGCCAGCAGGTTTAGTTCAACAACTTTCACTTTTACATTGAAAACCCGTTGCACGCTTTGTTTGTTTTTAAATGTTGACCTAAATCACTTGATTTTGCAAAAGCAACGGAACAATTTTAACATTTGTTAGGCTGGTCACCTGTATGAACTCTCACATGAACAGCTTATTCATACCTAGAAGCAAATTGGTTGGCATAACTCTTCATTCCCGATTTACATGTTTTAATCATTCTAATTTGCATGCATTTAATTTGTAGCAACATACTTAAAATGACCCATAAGACTCAATATGAATTTAATTGACATAATCAGCACAAACTTAACCAAATATTTACTTAAATAGTAATACCCATCTACATTTTATTGAACACACTTTACTCTAAAATGATGGACTCATATATTTGGAAAAGAACACTATCCGACACGTCTACGTTTTGCAATAGAAGAATTACATGACGATTATTAATTTCAAGGGCGTTTTTGCCCAACATGATAACTGAACGAATAAATTAGTTATTGCTAACAAATACTTGATTCTTGGCGTGAAATAATTTTAACATTAAAAATCTTTACACTTATCCTCTGTGTATTTTCAAGTGTCGACTTAAATCACTTAAACTTGCAAATGCATTCGGACACTTATGGCACTTGAAAGGTTTTTCGCCAGTATGAACCCTCATATGACGTACTAATTGACCCCTGACAGCAAACGTTTTACCACACAAATGGCACTTGTGCTTTCTGATATTAAGATGAATATTATTGACGTGGCCGTTTAGGCTACTCTGTTTCGAATATGATTTGTTGCATAACTCGCAAGTGTAGATATTTGATTTAGTGTGGATTTCCATGTGGCCCTTTAAATCGCCCTTTCTTTTAAACATTTTGTCACAAGTTGTACAGTTGAACTGCCTAACTTTAGTGTGCACAACTTTGTGTTGCCGAAGATCACTCTTTTGTCCAAAAGACCTGGAACATATTTCGCAAATGTGGGGTTTCTCTCCAGTATGTGCTTGAATGTGACATTTGAGAGCAGCGGCGGAGCTCAGAAACTTGCCACATAAATTGCATTTAAAACCCGTTTCTGTTTTATGAGTGTTCAAATGGCCTTTCAAGGTAGACTTGTGTCTGAACCTTTTGTCACATTGGTTGCATTCATATTTCTTGATCCCAACATGCAGCACTTGATGACTTCTGAGATAAATTCTTTGGGAGAATAATTTTTGGCAAAGGTTACACGAGAATTTCCTTGTACTTGTGTGAGTTTTAGTATGTTTCCCCAAAGAAGAATCACCCACAAATGACTTGTGACACAATTTACACTCGAAATGTTTCTCGGTTGTATGTCTTCGGTAGTGAGTGAAGAGATTCCTAATACTACTAGAAGGTCGGCTGCAAAATAGGCAC
>JAQFZG010004113.1:0-12330 GCA_034695465.1 Entomobrya nicoleti | reverse complement strand
TGCGAAAAAAATCCTTTGCAATTTTCGATTTTTTGGTGTACATTCGTTCACAAGCTTAAATACTTGGTGACCAATACTTACAGCCTCAAAATTCCATTGGATGCAAAAGATGCTAAAAAATCACTCTAGTTAAGAGACTAGTGGAGAAATGAAAGTTGTGATAGTGGCGCTGTGGCTGTTGGCACTTGGCAGTTGTTGATGGTAGCATATGTCGCTGATGTTTCTGTGAATGACTAGAAAGAAGGAGTCAATGACTGCAGTTTTATTTTTGTATCTTTTCAAAAGGCAGTAACGTCAAAAAGAAGAAAAACATTGCCCTTTTATATTTACACAGTTAAAAGTACACAACTTATTTTTGCTTACTGCCTTTTCCAACTTTGTCTAGCATTTTTAAAACCATTTTTTAATTCAATAGATTTTAATTCAAGTTCACTATAAGCTATTATTGTACCACATCATCGAAGTATTTTAAGGGGAAAGCTTTAACATGCAACATGATTATGTTTTTAATTTGGCTTACCAAGAATTTATTGGTAAAAGAAAGTTGGTATTTGTAATAGCTCTGCAATTTGCTTTTATGGTGAAAAGTTTAGTTTTGTATAAATAAATAGAATTCCAAGAGCAATATAGGGTTATCATAGACTACACACGTCCAAGATAACTTTTCAACGTTCCAATCTTCTTATCCATTTTACCCAGTAGCCAAATTACATGAGAGTTAATTAATGCAAATTGGTTAGCATATTGTCGACACTCCTGATTATATTTTTTCTGAATTTCAAAGTTTGAGAGCTTATAAAAACTCAAGATCACTTTCCCAGCCACGTCTTATGGTACTTACATAAGAAGTGAAAATGTCCTATTCAGAGAGAGAATATAATAGCTTATACCGCACTTTAAACTACTCTTGTAGGAAAAGATTAAAAAACTAAAACCTCGTACAACATTTATGTAAATGGTTTTCCAGGGAAGCTCTCCAAAAATGTAAAAAAATTCTTTTGCGTATGTAGAGTACTGTGAATAACGGCATTAAATAGCTGAGTAAAAATGAGCATGGCATGAAGTATATATAAGCCCTGAACAATGACTATGCGTAATAATAATTAGTGAAAGCAAAAGCATTCCAGTTTGAAAATTACTCGAGGAAACTTTTTTCTTGTGAATATAAATAAGGCTATGAAGTGTGTAAAGCTGCACAAAATAGTCGTTTTAACGTCGGCTACCACACAACACAACATCATTTAACGGAATGAATGGCGTAGTTATTAAAGTCGCAATAGCATTTAGATGCGTAGGTGGTATCATGAAGTGGTATGTGTGGTTGACAACTCAATGGAAATATATACAAAAAAAGTTTAGAAGATTTTGTAAATTTGTTCTTTAGCCTGTTTACTGTTTATGACTTCATTTTGTAAATTCAGATTTTATTTCACTTTAAAACTACTGACTGACAGTTTTCGTTATCTATTCATGCAGTCTTCCCGTAGCACAGCATTTTGCATTCTAATTTGGCTTAGTTTTTGGATAGATGACATTTCATCACTGTTGCCTAATAATAATGAGAATTTGCTTGTAATGCTTTTTATATAGGTCGGGAGTCAGTGCCATGCCCCGATGTCCTCCTCAAGGAGTTGAAAACGAAGAGCCAAATGATTGCTCTTATGGAGTAACAAGTGATTACTGTGGTAGGAAAGTTTGTGCAAAAGTAAGTACCCGAATGTATATTTATGCGACCAATTATACATATATTCATTCGCAGGGTAATAAACCAAAACAATAGCATCTATATTTAAAGTATGACATACCTTCAATCATTTGCATTCAAGTATAATAATTACGTGTGTCAGCTAGCTATATAGCAAGCTTGAAAATTTCAAATTAATAATCACGTACTAGTATTTCAATTATTCATTTATTTTACTAGACATTTATCTATTTTATTTATTTGTGATAACACATCGTTTATATGAACGGACGTCGCAATTTATAAAAATAACACATGTCAAGTTGTGCTAAGATTATAATACATGTGTAAGCTGAAACCGTTTTTAAAATGGTATTTTGCTATCTGTGATTAGCATTTCACTTGACTTGTTAGAACCACCCACTTTTTCAAATGGGGTAAACTAATATGACAAATTATTATTGGTGACATTCTACATACAGCCGAGTTACAATAATGTTTTGCTTTTTGTAGGGACCCGGTCAAATCTGTGGCGTGGGCCTGTTCAAGCTTCTTGGTAAGTTTTTTTTTTCTTCGTAATAACTCTTCTTTTCAATATTTTCATTTTTCAACAAATTACAAACACATCACAAATCTCATGTGGTGTTATGATATTAATAGTTTAAGTATTAAATGTATCTTCTTATATGATCATGCATTTAAATTAGAGAACATGTATCCTATTCTACTTCCATGATATTTTACAACCTCCTCGTTTCCTCTGTACAATTCCAAATGTTCCAAATTCTCAGACGCTATCATATATATTTTCATTTATTTCATTTTAGGCTCGTGTGGAGAAGGCTTGTACTGCAATTGCGGTAAGTTTTTGGCACAAGTTTTGGAATGATAAAGGTTGTAATAAACTATTTCATACAAAAATTGCCTTGTTGTAGTAGCATTCTCAACCCGATACAACAGCTACTACACAACCACCACGAATATTATTTGAATATTATGCATTCTAAAAAATATCATCATCTTAATTTCATGAAAACGCTACTACAATATAACTCGTCTCTCTTTTTCTGGGTTTTTAGGACGCTGCACTGGGTGCTCTCTTCTAACCATGGAGTGCTATGATAAGACATGTGTGTAATCCTCAACCGTTAAGTTAAATTCCCCAAAACCACTACAACACTTCACAAGCAGTTTAAAGTGTGCTACATAGCGACTTGTAATAATCATAAGACTTCTGCTTTTGTACTAGTCAGTATTAGAAAAAATAGATTTATTTTGCTGCTGAATCAGCAACCACAAAAAGTTACTAAATTCCATGTTTTATCACCAGTCAACACATTCCAACTTTTCAACGCTTGTTGTCAGACTAAATGTTTTGCAGCTGTCGTTTTGATGTCATAATATTGGACAAACGAGCTTTTTTGCACTCGCCAAGTTTTGTTGGAGGCGTAGAAGGAGCTGCTGGAAAGAAGGATAAATTATATAACTAAGAATGTGTAGAATAGAAAAGAAGAGTTGACGTTTCAGTTGTTTTTTGTTGGTTTTTGCTGTTGCGAATTCAAATAAATTGTATGTATTATGGTAGGTTGTGTCAAATCTTAACTATAAACAGGAACAATCAAACTATGAATATAGATAGATATATGTTAATTTGCTACATGGAAAAGAGTATGAGAGGTAGTTAGAAACTTTAACAATATTAAATTTCAGTTATCAGATTTTTTTTAGAATAAATGTAACAGGCTACTTGTGTTTGTACACTTCCAAAAGGTATGATTTGCTAAACCTATTTTGTTTGTTTCGTCAAATTAGTCATTCGTTTTCGGATGAATTTGTCGATAATAAATAGCGATACTGAATGCATAGCTAATTAATAACAGTAATTTGTTTTGTGCTTTGAATGGTCTTGTCATTTCGGTATTTTCAATAACTTCATGTTCGTGAAGTCTAAAATAACAAGCAAGGTACATGTGATATTTTATCATTATGATGAATCGGTGCTGTAGTAAACCGATACCAACCCACTATACTCATACACATATTTATGGAACAGTTTAGTAATCCAATCGTGTCATAATTAAATTTTACTGTTGTCTGATAATAGTTACAAGTATATAACACCACACGCATTTGTCTAGATGCTTAGTGGAAGTTACACAACCTCACTTATTTTATTGTTTCCTCCTCTATTTTCGAACCTCTTAGTTCCATGTTTATTTTTCATTAGTACACAGCACAGCCCTTCTTATAAATGTATGTAAAGCATTCAATAAAATTAGAAATGGAAATAAAAGAATTTGTTTCATGAATAATTTGCTTTTATTGTGATGTCACAGCATGATAAGTAAACAACAATAAAACCATCAGTCCTTTTCGGATGCTGTCAAGATTATTACAAATTTGCCGAATGCATGCAAATGCTTAAAATGGATGACGAAGAGAAATGTTGGATACTTTCTCATGTCTAACGCTGACGGAGAAAGGCAAGCACGCTACATTCTCATTCAGGAATTGCTCTAGTCTCCCGGTCTCCCTTTGGATAGCTACAAATTCTTGGGAAAACTGAAACATTATATTTTTTCAGTCAGGAAAATACCTAGGTTTGGTATAGATGACGCAGGACGAGTATAACGAATCTATGCTGACTTCTTGCAAAAATAACTGATTCGTTATATTATGTTATTTTAAGAATACACACGTTGTACTGTACACAATATTATATAACTTTTATTTCTAAGAATAGTCGGCATTTGTTGGAGTAATTATTTTAGTAATTCTTGAAAAATATTCCTTTGAAAAGTAACTACCAACTATAGAGACCTTTCGCGGATCCAGCAATATCAATTTTAAAACTTGAATATGGTGGTTATAAAGAAACGTTCAACTACGACACAAGGGCGGCCGCGTTGAACTTACAGAGTGTGATTTTTTTCAGTCGAAAAGGGAATAATAATAATAATATCATTCTCTAAAACTCTAAATTCGGCTGATTTGCCGAAACCCATAAATTTAGGGAAATAGCTTGATAAATGTGCAGTATCCATTTTTGTACTTTTTGTCCTTTCTCGGAATACAGCATTTTTGTTATGTCGCTATTATAAAATCCTTACTATATTATGGACCAGGAAATTATTTGACATGTTAATATGTGTGCATTAAATACTTAGTATGACCACAATCTCTTGGCAATAATAACTGGAATGGAGCCATTCCCTTCCTCAACCATTTTATTACAAAACATACATCATGAGCATTTCTTCATTTCGTATTGTAACTCAACTTCCTTTCAGTGCAATACATGCGAAATAAACCGACTTATATGACCAAAACATAGAAAACCGCGTTTTCCCAAAGATTTGTTGCTGGAATAGTGGCAAGGTCAACGAGAATGCTACAATTTTTGAACATCTCATCAGCAGACGATGATGCTAAGTTGAAAATATTTCTTACTGACTGACAAATTCTCAAGGGAGTGGGTGGTTTCTCGATTCAAATGTGTATTTATACAATTGGTTCGATAAATTGCTGGTCACTCAAGAAAAATTGTGAATCAATGGCGGAAATAAAGTAGCTTCTACCTAGAATTCCAATGAATCATCGAAAATGCATCCTCCCTGATTTCATTTTATCTTTTGGTATGTGAAGTGGCTTTGTCTTTAAGTATACCCCATGTCCAATCTCATATGCAATTACTGTCATTTACCAATGTATATTGCCCTCGATCAATTGCAGATGATAATGATGTCCTCTTGGTGTTTTACACGAGGCTACCAGCAACTCCAATAATTCCACTCTCACTAAACTTTTGTAATTCTATACCAGAAAATAGCCATTTATTCCTTGTTTCTCTGGTCATCAATTCAGAAGAAGACGATTTTCTCCACTGCAATTACGTGAATGCAATTCGTAATAATATTACATACGTAAATGCTGCAAGAGTATCACTGCGTGTGCTGCAACTGTCTACTGCATCCCCAACCCCTAATTTGGATGCTGAAGAATGAAAGATATAATCTAGTTTCTGATTGAGAAGAGTTCTTCAATTCACATAATCTTTTCTCGAAAATAAGTTCATCTTATTTCATCGTACATGCTTGCTCATCTACGAAATATTGCCTAACCAATATCACCCTCCAATATTATTCTTGTTATTTTGTCACCGTGCTCCATGATGGGTTTTCTCCTCAAATTTTGCGTAGGAGAATGGTAATAATAACACCATTCTACGGCGACGGCACGCAATAGTGCAATCGGTTTCCCTATTTCTTCGACCCTCTTAAGTGAATGTATTATTGCTACACTTGCATTTTAGAACTATGTTCACTGCCGTGCCAAGCCACCGAATCGGGGAGGTTTTCCTGTGGGACCAAAATTGTGCATACGCACTGCATAAATAAAATGGTGAAACTTGGTGGTATTGAGATTGGAATGCTTGTCGGCCAAAAATGACTTAAGTATTCGGATCATGCGACAATCTAGACAATTATCATTTCTACGTTGATATGAGTAGAGAGTAGTGACTGGATATATTGCTCGTATTTCTTTTCAAGTGAGTTGTAGTAGATTTTCTGGAAATGAGCAGAGGCTATTATTGGAGATTACATGATTTACTTAGAAAAGATTTTTTCAGTAATTGTGTGCTATGCTGTAAACATTTCTACTGGTGGATCAGAATTAATTCAAATATTTATGTGCGGGTGCATATATTTAGCCATTTCTCACACTCAAAATGTTTTGCAATCCCTTTTCACAATTTCGAGTATGAGTTTCTCCGCTCATGTAAATCGCTAATTTCTCACAGTGACTGGATCACAACAAGACGTATCAATTTGGAAGACATTCATTTTCGCTATTCAGTCATATTCACTCAGTCACCAGTAACAAAGTTTCTAACGAGACGTAGATATCCAATTCATAAAGAATCGATCATAGTCCAACTTTCATTATTGTAGCCAACCATTTGGAGTACCATGAGCAGTACGCTCATTTTTTAACACATTTACCACCAAACCAGATTACATCACTCAACTTAATTCGGCTCACACTAATCTTATCATTCATATTACACAACAATAAATTTTATTATTTAATAATCGATCATACTTAAAACACTGCCAGTAAAATGTCATATTTAAGACAAGCGAAGGCGACCTGTGGACGCTATGCTAAAAAGCCTAATGAAAAGGACGACAATGTTAACTATGAAGATGAAACTTCCATCCCACTTCAAGACCAGATTGATAATTTGCGTGCAAAAATATCACTTAAAGGTGATAAAAAGATAAAATATAATAATTGTACTTACAATGAATTCAATTTTTGATGGCAATATGCAAACGACTTATTGCACAATTTTTTAGAAAAGTACAACAAAGCCCTTCGGGAGGAAGTATCCGAAACTAACGATGGGGTAAACTAATTTATAACATGGGCATTACAAATGTTTGGGACATTTCATGCATAAAATTGTGTGTTAATCTCATACAGGCAGCTATGATGATATCTGAGCTTGTTCAACAAAACAAGCAACTGAATGAAGAACTTTATTTGGAGAAAAATGCGGAAAAACATGCAGTTAAAAAAGCTCTCCGTAGTTATCGCCTGTTTCAACTGGCGGTGAATGAAAAAAATGCAGAAAGTGTTATCAATTGGCTTGATGACAAAATCTTCGACGCTTCCAAAACTCTTAATGAAGGAATATACTTACTGAAACAAATGCAAACTAAAATTCAAGATGCAGAAGGTCAAGTGCTCTATCTGGAAAGGTGTCCAGTTCCAGGTACTGAGGCATGGGAAAGGAAAGCTGAAGAGGAACGAGTGAATTTGGAATGTGCCATTGAAGATAGAAAAGGTAGCAGAAACATTCTACTATTCGTTTTCAAAAATTGTCAATGTTTTAAAGTTATAGCTCATAGGGTACGTTATTTTTTCAAAGCAAGTAAAGATGCAGCTATAATCCTAAATAAAAGATACCGTGAAATTCTAATGACTTTGGGGGGTGAAAGGGGAAAATGGCCTCATATTATGTTGACAATGGAAAAAACTCTAAATCAGTTGAAAAATGAGTTGGCTAGTTTGGAAATAATGCTGGAAGATGCCATCAGGGTAAATTAAATGTTCAAAAAATAATACTTTAGTACCATCATATCATGTGTGACAACTTTAAAACACTTTGTGTAGTTCCGAGAGGAAGCTCGGGAAAAACTTGCATTGACTGAAGAGGAAGCTTCAGCAAATAGAAAGCAGCGAAGGTCTCAAATGAACAAAATGAAAAAGTCTGTCGAAAAAGCTTTGGAAGCCAACACTGCAAAATATGGAAATCCTGGTGCAGGGGTCGTAAAGAGTGCTGTTAAATCACGCAATCCAGGTGACTCTGCTTTTTCGATACCGTCCAATCAGATAGTGTTACAAAAAGTCTACCAAGACATCCGAGCAAAACAAGTGTTGGTTCAGGAATATGAAGGTCGAGTGAACAAGCTTGTTCAAGCAATGAGGGTATCGGACCTTCGTCAATGTCCAAGACGGTTAGTTAATTAAATGGTGGGAAGTGTGTAACAAAACAGTTGAAGGTATTATGTATAAATGGATATTTTTCTATGCAGACTTGATACCGTTCGAAAAGTTGGCCAAGTTTTAAGAAACGAACTGACCATGAAAGAGGAACTTCGGGATCTTTTGATAAAGCATAAATACCGCCTTCAATTGATTTTGCAATATTTCAGATACACTGGAAATCAAGACCTAGTGGAGTGCGTGACATTTTTAAATACATCATACATACATGCTTATTATCATTATTTAATCTCAACGAGTGAAACATTGAAATAAATTGATGTCTCTTATTAAAAGGTATAATGAGGTGGTGGAAGAAATGCAAAAAGAGATGGACGAAATAGCGTCTGAAACTCAGGAACGAGAGCATGAAAAGAATGGAGATGGTGAGATTTTCTCTGATCTACGATATGCCATGATAGGACTAGATGAGATTCTTGCTCAAGGGAAAAAGAAGCCAAATCCTCCAGCTAAAAATGAAGATTTGAAAGCTATCATGAAACGAATTTTCGATAAGATCAAAACACTTGTGGAAGCCGTGGATAATCTTAAAAAATCGTTCAAGCCCAAGTCAAAACAACAAAGGTCGTATGCTTCTTACGTAAAGTATATTATTCCCCCAAGGCATGTAAGAGTTGGCGCTGTGGAAGAGATGGAGATGGAGGATAATTCCGATCCAGAACTTGACATCATAGACTCCAAAATTCCCAGCAGAGAAGAAATAAAGAATAAAAGCGAAAGGTTTTACGTACAGGCTTTACTCCGTCGGGGTCTCAAATAGTTGCACTATATACTATCAAATATCACAAAAACTTACAAAAATCCAAATTAAAAAGTACCTAAAATAAGAGAATAAATACAAACCAATTAATATATGAATGCATTTACTTTTACATGGAAGCGTATTTTCATTGTCCATTGCTTCATTGATTGAATTCTATTTTTGTAAAATAGGTTAGCAAGAAGTTAAAGGGTACGAGTAAGAGTGCAGCCTAATAGCCTGCTTTGATATCAGTAGTCTACAGTAAGAAAGGTACAGGGCACATGTCAGGCACTAGAAATCAAATTGAAGTACAGTGACATTGTTGAGTGCACTCAGCACGACACTCAGATCACAACATGTTGTAATGTAAGTGTTGATCTAGGTTTCGCTGGCATAAAGACCACTTTAGAGTATACAAGAAAAAGTGACTGTAAATCTTTTCTTAATATCATTCGGTTTAAAATAATCGTTCATAAATAAATACAAAAGTCACCAATCAATCATACTAGAGAGCTGTATGCAAGGCAAGGAATTTTATTATCATACACTGTCTTTCAATCTTGAATTGAGTGCTTTTACCCTGCATTGTATACAATTTTTCTACAGTCCAAGACTGGCTCACAGAAAAATCTAATTAGTAGCTACAATTCTACCTAATTTACTATTCTTTTAGTCGGTCACGACGGGTGTTGCTCTTATAAAAGTGAAGTTGTATTTTGCTTTCCCCTCATTTTTTTCAGTTTACGGAGTTTTATTTGAGTTGTTTGTAAACTTCCAGCGACAACGATGGACAGCTTGGGGTATATTTAATTATGACCCAAAAAGTTCAGGCCAAAACAGGTACTTTATCAGAAAATCTGATGGTACTGCATTTTGAGTTAGGCAATTCAATCTACATAATGCACTAAGGCAGATGGATAGGAATAAGACCAACAAGGCATTGATATCTTTTGCAGAACGGTATTTTCATCCCCTGGGGGGCACCTTGATATTCCCAATAGAGAGCAAAAGTTCAGAAGAAATAAGATATAATATAATCATGTCACTAATAATCCACTTTATAAGATCTGCAAAATTATAAAGTGTTATGTAATCCTTCAATAGGGTAAACCTGTACATCAAAAGGCCGAAATGGAGTAAATAAAACAAATTATGACTGCGTTCCAGTACATTTTTAGTCCAACAGTATTCTATGTTAGTAATGTAATGACGGAATGAATTACTTTTTACTTTCGTATGCTAATTTTTAAGCTGCATGCCTCCTCCTGAAAAGTTGCGCGCATAAAAAGTTGAGTGGGTGAATACTCACTGAATCTCTTAAAGGAGGTTTGCAGAATAAACAGAGACAAGAAACGCAAATAAAAAAGATACAGGAAACTTTTCCATTTCTCTAGAGGATTTTGCATATTTTATTTGAGTTTTAACAATCCAGTACAGAGATACTAGTTTGAGTTGTTCTTGTACAAAAATAAGGGTGCCAAAATAAATAAAAACTTTTCTCCTCATGATTACTGCTGTCTACTCTTATGTTTTTTTCTGCTTTTCGTCCACAGAAATTAGAACTGATAATAAATTAATTAATTCAGCTTCACGCAACTACTGCTACATATTTACATATGTACTTTTTAGCATGGTCAAAACTGAGATCCTCGTATAAGTTGTATACTTACTTTGTAATGTAATTTTTATTTAAATTTATTTGCTTTAGCTACTCATTCGGTCCAAGTTGGTTAATTACAAGAGGGCTACCACTGCTGAATGCTGACGTAATTTGTAATTATGGTAGATTAAATGGAATCTTCTTTCATCTAGCAAACTTATTTAATTTCATTGGTCTAGTCAATAAAAAGTACCCAGTATATTTTAGGCTGGTTTGTTGAATACTCGACTGGAATATATCATAGACTTGTGTAAAATCCTTCATTTAATACTGGTACAGTGCACAGCACATACATAGTGGTTGTACACTTCTTTTTATTTTGCATGCAATCCAGTAAATTATTATGGTTTGTCTCACCGTGCCTTTTCTAGTAAGTAGTGTGAAGCGTATTTGTATTTTTAAATGTAAAAGGCAGATCGAATTTTTTATTAGAGAAATGGCGAGGAGAACATTTTGAGAAAAGTAGTGCAATGACAGGAATTACGGATGACAAGTTGTGAATAACAGCTGCCGCATTCCGCAAAATCCCCAAGAGTTTTCACCAGCTTCATCATCATCATCACGCTTGCTTTTTGTATTTTTGGTATTCTCATGGAGCTCGTAAAACAATGAAATAGAGTTGTTTTTGTGCGTTCATACATACCACGCTAACTGATACTGATCTTCTTGTGTCCGCAGTCCACTACTTCATTTTAAGTACACACAAACGATGGCAAATTTAAGCGCTTCTTTTAAGGCTTCATGAATGAACGTAAGCATGTTTGTAAATGTATATTGTGAACTAATTTATTAGGTGTATGTACTGGAATGTAGCAAATCAGTAAAGTCAGAGTCTCTGGAGCCTTTTCACCACTGTGGTTTACATTATGACAACTTAAACCAAAAATATGAACTAGCATTCCATAAACAACATAGACATAATATTTATAACACAGGAATTTTGAGTAAATAAGAGACAACGCAAAACGCAACGGAAGGCAAACCAAGCTCATCATCATCACAAGGCGACTAAATCCTCAGGAATTTCAAGTTCATAATCTACAACCATACCTCAATTCTTCATATTGAGAAATATTATGACTGTGGCTTTTACGAAAAATGTCAAGAACAATAGATAACGCGAAGGCTATGGGATAATATGCCGTCATAATAAGAAAATTAATTTTCGGAAATCACTGCCCAATGCAGGTATCAAGGGATTGAAGTGACACGGACTGACACAAATGAGAATGCGGTAGATTATTTCTTTTAGTATCTCCATTAGGTTATCTTTCATAATTTAAGTAATTAATATGGTGGCTACAAACGAAGTTTATTTATGAATTTTCATGAAGTGCTTTTTTCTCTTCGATTTCTGATCAGGTTTATGACAAAATATCCATGCAATTGCATACTTACGGCATCTTTCTTTTTAATTCATGCGCTAATTACTAACTTTGATTATATACATTTTGTTCATGAGGTATACGACAGTCTGTACATGAATGATTTACTGCAAAAACGTTAAAGGTAATCCATGTCTTGTCCACAATGCAATGAAATTTTCAGAATTTTAGGTTTTTTTTAAACTAAAAAAGCTTACACAGAACAGGCAATGCAATGTTCTATGAGAAATATTAAATTGTCAATTAAAAATTGAGTACATGAAGCATGGGTTTGTCATATACATGC